>SMSR01009879.1:125033-154387 GCA_019453355.1 Ceratina japonica
AATCTTTTTACCGTTTCATGAAAAGGTTAATATTAATTACAGTGATTTGTCTTATAAGTAGCAATCAAAATTATAACTTATTCTAATCTAATTTTGAGTTAAGAGCAATGTATCTTCTTCTTTATTTCCTATTTTCGATTTCGGTTTGATATGTGTTGCTATACGGTGAACACGATCATTGAGATGGGTACCAATCGATTTATGATACCGACTCGCGCTTGATGCACAGTTATGAGTTTTTTGACTTATGCACTGTCAAAGTTTAAACTAGCATGTTACTAAGTACCTTGACTGGACCATATTGTACGACTTTGGTACTATTTTTTTTTTCAAGCGTACACTCCATGCATCATGCTGTCTTCAAAAAGTACTCTGCTAGAAAAACATTGTCAAACGATTATTGTGAGATTCTCACATTTCTAATCCAAGCGCTTTAATTGATGAAGAATTTATGAAGCGTGCATGGCAAAATTTGCGTAGATTTTGAAGTTGCCCTCTTTGTATTGCACATTCAGTAATTAAAAGAAGAGAGACATGTATAAAAAATTAAACAAATTCAATCATATAATTTTTCACTTTTATTTAACTTTAATAACTCTGTCAATCGAAGAATTTGTGATAAAATTCCAAGCCATAACTCCCTAGAAGTTAAACATGTCTATAAACAGGAAAGCAATTTTCCACTCCTGTTCCCTGTCCTCAAGAAATTTCCTTCGCTAGCATCACAGTTCTCTCACTTCTCGAAGAGTGTCGATCGGCTTTCTTTGGCTAAACTTTCACGCGTAACCCGTAATTAATAGTTGGTTTTAAAGTTGAAGTCTCTCTCTCTCTTCTCCCTCGCCATCGCACGCTCTACGACCGCCCATTAATCAATTTCTCGACTGCGACAAGTTTACCTTATTCCGGCGTGTAACGCCTCGTTTTAGCTACCCGCGTGCCACCCACGCGGCAGAAATCCCGTCGCCTCGTCGTTTTTTCCACATAAATTCTTCCCGCGAACGCTAATTTATTACTCGTTCTCGGCTCCCGCAATTATTGAAAAGCTTTTGTTTCTTCGCTCGATAATGAAAAGAATTAGAATGAAATACCACCAAAGTATTTCTGAGAATTCGCTAATTGCTTTCCTCCAATTCACTTTCTTAAATACCAATTGTTTTATAAATCCGCTTTGCGAGTTATTTTATTTTAGAGCTTTCTAACTAATATACTCTTACATTAAGATAAAGATGAAATAGTTAACATACAATTAATAGACATTTAACATTCAATGGGGAATATAAATATAACTGCGAAATTATAAGTAATATACACGACATGTAATAGTACATGCAAAAGCAAAATGAATGTTATTCATTCTGTAATTCTTTTGATATCATAAAAGTTTTATTTTGCGTTAGAATCCCCAGTTTTACGATGACGGGATAACTTACAATTGTATATCACTAAAAATTTGTGGCTCGAACGGACTTCCCTAGTATGAAATTCTAACTTACGGTAATTTGATTTCGCGTAGATTATTCCGTCGGTTACCTAGCTGGAGCAAAGTTAATTAGACTAGTCAACGCGAACACTTGCAATGTTTAAGACGAACACGGTTAGATTTGGCCAGACTAGACATAATCTCCAGTAAGATCGATGGTCGACATGCAAATTCGACAATCTCAAAATTGTTTTTCGCGTGACCCGGTGACGCATGTTCCGTGAAATTGGAAGTATATGCACGCCAACGGTCGACGCGATGTCTCGCGACGTTTGGCCATGAATTGGCAGTGCAAACGTCGCACCGTTCTCTGAAAATGTTCGCCAATTCAACAAAAATCGTTGAGGGCAATTATTTGGAATTGGCTTAAAAAGTCGTGCATGGAATATTTAAGCTGTAATATTTGAGTGTCTGAAATAACTGGTGCTCGAATTGCCTGTGAGGGATGTGAAGAATTTTTTGCGTCAGCTTTTAAATAACTTTGAACTTCTTTAGCGCCATTATTGTTCACACGATTTATTAAACTTGTATAAGTCATCGACTCGCGCTGCAACATTTTTCAATCAGTTTTATATGTGTGTGTGTGTGTGTGCACATAAAACGTGTGTGTTTCTTAGAAAAGTTCTCGAATTTCATCAGTATAATCATCCACCAGGGAATATAGTGATCGAGCAACGCCATTCCGAGCGAGAATCGAGATTCCTTCAACGAAATTGACCCTACAGGTATTACACGGATCTTATTAACGCGGAGATAGCCAGGGCCGGGACAAGGGTCTCACGAAATTTAGGAGAATACCGTCGACCCGGCAGCTACTATGACTATATCTCTCGCAGATGGGACTTCGGGGGACAATAATTACCTGACTGGACCAGTCTCGTCTTCTCCAGGCCCGCTTCTGGGTCTCATTGAAGGCTTTATCGTTGCCTTCTCGATTCAGCAAAACGAGTCAACGATAGTTGATCCACATCTTAGATCGCGATATCGGCTATCGGCTATCGGCTGTTTAATGTAGCTATATCATGAACAAAAGTTGATAGTACTTTGTGCTCGAAAAGCTTCTACTCATAAATCAGTGTATTATTTCTTTTGTTGAAAATTCATTTATAATTTCACTAATTTTTTAATGTTTGTTTTGTTTTGTTTGCTTTGTTTGCTGAAATATCAAACTGTCCTGACTTCAAAAACTTATCTATACTATTGGGAATCACATCGACGAAGTTTGGATTTAGCGATGCATTCATTGAAATCAATCGAAGTGATTGGTATACTACTACCACTGCTACTACTAGTACCACTGCTACTACTAGTACTACAGCTACTACTAGTACCACAGCTACTACTACTACTACTATTACTATTATGCAACACGTTTAACGAACCAAGTCAACCAACGCATTCATTCTAATTGTAAGTGTATCTAGATTCTGCGATCGTATCGTGTTATACAAATCACTCGACAAAGGTGTTTGAAACAGGTTCTTTCAATCGCTGCAACAACATCGATACATTCTGAGAATATACTGATTTCATAAAGTGGATAATATCTAAGAAATATGTTCATGTGTTTTCGAATATAGTACGGAACATCGCGCACAGAATTTTGCAATCGACACACGAAATAAAAGAAAGTATAGTAACACAATTGCTCCGCTTGTCTTGGAAAGCACGTGTATTATCTATGATGATAGATTGGCGATAAAGGAGTATCACAAGAATTCTCCAGCACTAATATTAGCAACATTAGTTTAAGAGTACATAACAGAAGCCCGTGACAAAAACGAGTAGCTATAAAGTTCACATTTTGATGTATGCATTGAGCAGAATTTTTATACTAATAACGGACAATAATGGAGAATTATAACAATTATTGTACAATGCGATGAATATTTTATGTAAACAGGATTTTAATCAAATTTGAAGCCCCTATAATGTCTTGTGTAATTTTTTTCTTTTGGTACGAATGAATTAGCAAGGGTAATTTTTCTCTAACTGTTAATGCAAAGTGGATTAACGATGTTAAATAAACTGAGAGGGTGAAATTGTGGAAATACTTGAAGTTTACTTAAATGTCGGAACTGTGTGACTTCCTGCCCGACCTTACCATTTGAGGATTATGCAAACCCCCGCACAGTCGCAATGCGCTCGATGCACAGGGCACAAGTGCGCTGGTGACGTTTAATGCCTTTGGGTCGCAGACTGCGGGGCCGGACCATCGAGGACCTGTTAATACTATGGTTCCAAGAGCGCAGCGCAGATCGAAGAGGAGAAAGCCACACATGCTGGCTATAAATTGCACCTTCTCATAATTATCCGCGGCCCGCACCTTGGTAACCTCCCGCACCTATATCCTCAATCCGAAATCCTGGATGATAACACAACGGAGTGCCAGATTATTACATCTCGCGTCGACTGAGTTAGTCTAATGGTAAACGCGACATCCATTAATAAACCCGACGTCTTTGCTTATATTGTCCCTTATATCCAATTATAAAATATGACAAGGCTATATTAAAAATCTTCATTTCATTCAGAAAAATCTCTTTTGCGTATAAAGTTCCTTATAAAGAAAGGCACCGTAACTACGATATTTTATCTATTTCGTAAATATCCGCATATTCTGATCAAATCATGACCAGAGTGGACCAGATTTAACTTTTCTTGTTCCAAAAAAGTTCTTGACAACCCAAAACGTTCTTATATAAGCACAAAAATGTAGCCCGTAAGCCAATATTTTTGTCTGATGAGTAACATTTGTCACTCTTCCGTAAATCCAACAAAAGCGCCTTTTCTTATCGGACCTATATATATCAGATATTTGGATCGTTAAGTGTCTTTTCGAAAGCTGAAACTTAGATCTAGGACGCTCTAAATAGTCATTATTCAATGAAATTATGCCGACATCTATTAAAAGAAGTTCTATAAAACGAGCGACAATACTACTTGGAATTTATTTACTTTCATATCAGAGAAATTTAGTCTGAATGAAATGAAGACCAAATCAACTACATTTAAGCTTCATTTTTCCAAAAATGTACGTGGCAACACAAAAGTCTTTTAGTATAAAGGAAAAGTCGGTTTTTCAGATTCACATCTTGCATTGTTTTTGTCAAGTTATCGATAAAATAGAGAAGAACGTCAGAAAACGTCAAAAATTCACGGACAAACGTTACAAAAGCCATGCGATTACTCTAGAATCTTAACAGTGCAGTATGCAACGCATTTTCAATATCGCTTTCAATTAAATTCCGAGTCAGGCTCTCGAGTGTGGCATGGATTAAAATGTGAAATTACAGTAACAAAAGCGGAAACGACGAAAATCGACGAAAAAGCGAAAATCGTTTGCTCGAATATACATACATTCGATAACTTGACTCGGAGCTAATGGTAACTGCATCCATTATTTGCAAATCGTAACAGCCATTCGCCATTTCGTTGCTGGCCCATTGGTCGGAACGTGTCCTTCCCCCTCCCCTGTTTCATCTATTCGCTATTGTTTCTACGTTTTTTGTGCATTCCACTCTTTTTATCGCCATTCGACCCACCGAAATGCATTTAAATTCTTTTAGTCGCACACCGAAATCGTCGATACGCAAGCTGCGACTTGTTTACCTTACAATTAAAACAGGCAAATTTCGTTGCATTTGTATTTGAACAATATGCATTGTATATATGAAACGCGATAAAAATATGAAACAATTGAATTATTTCAGTTTTAAAGAATACCATAAATACTGATTCATAAATTAATAGTTTCGTATCGTTTATTCATAATCAGTTTCTTTTTTTAACTAACAATTTTTATAGCAAGTGATTTTCAGTTCTCTTTCTGGAACTAATAAGTGAAAGCACGTAATCAAGTATATGTCCCAGATAATTTTTGTATTCCTTGTTTTTTTCAAATAAAATACTCGCTTTCTACAAGGATATAAGTAGCACAATACGTATTTAAATTTTGTAATTTAGTAACCTTCTGGTGATTACGCGTAACGCGTTTACTCCTGTATGCATCGATTGCATTGTCTGAGTATTAGTTGCTGCATCTCATTTCCTTTGTCGTCTTTCCTTTGTTACATTACCTTCAGTCAATTCCGATAGATCCACAGGGATTATACCTGTTCGAAGTTCGTGAAGGAAATAACTTAAACACGTTAGCCTGTTTAAAAGGATCGTTCCCTGTTCTGAAGTCAGCCTCGAAGCATATTTCGTAATAAATGAACGCTTAATCTCTTTATGAGAGATTAAAATAAAGCTGGAATTAATAATTGCTGATTATTACAGTACAAGTAACATCTTATTTACGACGTGTTCCTGGAGACCGTAATATAAAAATGTTCATATTTAATATTTTGTATGAAATGTAATTATTAAATGACGAAATAATTTATTGATGTTGTTAGCTCAGCGATAAACATTCTAAATTTAGCTAACAAAACACATTCTTACTTATCTTGATCTCTGTCCCTACCTACACATCGTATTACTAATATCCCTGTTCCTACTATATTTTGAGAATAATGATATAAGGGCAACAAAAATTGCACAAATGAGCAGATTTCCGAAATACACAGTACTATCTTTTAATGAAGTCCTGGAGTTTCAACTTAAGCGTTGTTCCATTTAATTCCTAACTTGGAACTTCAATAAATAATAAATATATCATTTTATTATTTTAACGTTTGTTACTTAAGGTATATAACACTTTATAAGCTCGAAATTGCTTTCGCAGTTCAGAAAGTTAAGCCGTGTATAATACATTTTTAATCCCCGAGACTTTCGACTGAGCGCTTCCGTTCTATTAAAAATGCATTGTGACGCATAATCGGCTTTGTCATTAACTTTATACTGAAGCCGGTATTTAGTACGTTATTCTATTTCGGTGGTCTAAAATATCAAACAGAATATGACATTAAGTTGAATTTCAATAAAGCTATGAGTAAACGAATAGTTTTAATGTTAATATCACTGGAAAAGGAAAGCTGTACTTTCAGTATTTGTGAATGTGTTTTAACCTTTCTTCAAGACAAATAAAATTCTTATACGCAATATCCCACGGAAACAGATCACCGACCGTCATATTTCTGTTAGGTGGATGCATCATCTCTGGTCTTTCGCGTTTTCTCTATTCCATTATGCGTGGATGCGGAGTTATAATGTATCCGGTTCAGTTAAGGTTAAAGCATCGAAGCCGCGCGCTTGCTTCGTTGGGCCGAAGCCAACGTAACCCATTGCGCTGTCCGAGCACCACAACATTGGTGTTAAATTGCAATTATTAATTGCGGTAAGTAAACTATAGGAGAAACCAGCCCACTACTTCCAGCCCTCGAGACTGGCGGTTTGGTCCCGTCGTAATTTCGCGAAGCCCCGTGTTGCGTTTGACTAAAATTATTTCAACCAATCTGACGAAAAGGATTTTCATTACTATATCTCTTCTCGTTTAATTCCTTAATTTAGAACTTGGGATAGAAATGTACGTCTAAAAAAAATTGCTGATATGAGGATTGCGATCATGATTTCACTTCATACTATAAATAAATAACATTTAATTTTCACATTTGCCCTTACTATATATTTGCAAAAGTATTCTACTGCACACGCAGCGAAGCTCAAACTGCATAATTAATACGCGTCGCTGCAAACTTTTTCAACCTCTAACTGCACTTGAAGCTCGTGCATACACTTGCGGGACTTCTACTATGTAAATGTTTAATGCGACTAACTGCAACTAAGTTTCGAAACTTTTTGAACCGCTTTCGAGTTGCGTTTCTAACTCGTACCGACTTCTCTATCTCCTTCTCTTCCTATTTCGTTTCCCTTATCACTCTCGTTCAAGGAACGTTTAACACACTAAAATGAAAAACATTAAATTTTCTAATACTTCCCTAAGTCCGACCTAGTGAAACAATTTTCTTTCAGCATCTATCAATTAAATTACTGAGCACACACACAGAAACAACTGGATAAAGAATATTAAGAGATAAATCAACCGAGATTTATCTCCATAACCCAACATAAAGAAATGGTGTCGTTAAAATACACGGAACCTGCGCCGCGACCCATACAAATAACATGGCCCGGCTGCACTTCTACAATAAGGAATTGTATTTTTGTCCCGCGAACACCTTATACTTTAAGCATATTACACGAGCAACAGCCGCGTGNTCCCTACCTACACATCGTATTACTAATATCCCTGTTTCTACTATATTTTGAGAATAATGATATAAGGGCAACAAAAATTGCACAAATGAGCAGATTTCCGAAATACACAGTACTATCTTTTAATGAAGTCCTGGAGTTTCAACTTAAGCGTTGTTCCATTTAATTCCTAACTTGGAACTTCAATAAATAATAAATATATCATTTTATTATTTTAACGTTTGTTACTTAAGGTATATAACACTTTATAAGCTCGAAATTGCTTTCGCAGTTCAGAAAGTTAAGCCGTGTATAATACATTTTTAATCCCCGAGACTTTCGACTGAGCGCTTCCGTTCTATTAAAAATGCATTGTGACGCATAATCGGCTTTGTCATTAACTTTATACTGAAGCCGGTATTTAGTACGTTATTCTATTTCGGTGGTCTAAAATATCAAACAGAATATGACATTAAGTTGAATTTCAATAAAGCTATGAGTAAACGAATAGTTTTAATGTTAATATCACTGGAAAAGGAAAGCTGTACTTTCAGTATTTGTGAATGTGTTTTAACCTTTCTTCAAGACAAATAAAATTCTTATACGCAATATCCCACGGAAACAGATCACCGACCGTCATATTTCTGTTAGGTGGATGCATCATCTCTGGTCTTTCGCGTTTTCTCTATTCCATTATGCGTGGATGCGGAGTTATAATGTATCCGGTTCAGTTAAGGTTAAAGCATCGAAGCCGCGCGCTTGCTTCGTTGGGCCGAAGCCAACGTAACCCATTGCGCTGTCCGAGCACCACAACATTGGTGTTAAATTGCAATTATTAATTGCGGTAAGTAAACTATAGGAGAAACCAGCCCACTACTTCCAGCCCTCGAGACTGGCGGTTTGGTCCCGTCGTAATTTCGCGAAGCCCCGTGTTGCGTTTGACTAAAATTATTTCAACCAATCTGACGAAAAGGATTTTCATTACTATATCTCTTCTCGTTTAATTCCTTAATTTAGAACTTGGGATAGAAATGTACGTCTAAAAAAAATTGCTGATATGAGGATTGCGATCATGATTTCACTTCATACTATAAATAAATAACATTTAATTTTCACATTTGCCCTTACTATATATTTGCAAAAGTATTCTACTGCACACGCAGCGAAGCTCAAACTGCATAATTAATACGCGTCGCTGCAAACTTTTTCAACCTCTAACTGCACTTGAAGCTCGTGCATACACTTGCGGGACTTCTACTATGTAAATGTTTAATGCGACTAACTGCAACTAAGTTTCGAAACTTTTTGAACCGCTTTCGAGTTGCGTTTCTAACTCGTACCGACTTCTCTATCTCCTTCTCTTCCTATTTCGTTTCCCTTATCACTCTCGTTCAAGGAACGTTTAACACACTAAAATGAAAAACATTAAATTTTCTAATACTTCCCTAAGTCCGACCTAGTGAAACAATTTTCTTTCAGCATCTATCAATTAAATTACTGAGCACACACACAGAAACAACTGGATAAAGAATATTAAGAGATAAATCAACCGAGATTTATCTCCATAACCCAACATAAAGAAATGGTGTCGTTAAAATACACGGAACCTGCGCCGCGACCCATACAAATAACATGGCCCGGCTGCACTTCTACAATAAGGAATTGTATTTTTGTCCCGCGAACACCTTATACTTTAAGCATATTACACGAGCAACAGCCGCGTGGGTGAATTGTTAAACGGAAATTATTTAGGAGATGTATTTAAAGAAAGAAAAGACGGTCGTTTTCAGACCATAATCTTAGGAAATTGTAGTCAAGGCATTCTCAACTTTTTAACATTATCTCAACCAGAAGAATTTATTATAGAACTGCTTGAAAGAGGAAGTTTTGAATTTAAAAGAGAGAATTGTATTTGTATACATAAATGTGTACAATAGAAAGATGAAAGAAAAGGTACACTTTTTGTAATAAATTTCAATTTCTTCAAGAAATCGTTGGTTTTTATTATTTATAAGGATGTTAGTACAACATTTGAATGATAGTTCGAGGAAGAACCATTTACTAGGTACGTGTATATCTACATACCTTCACGAAAAATAGTCAGATAAGCTGTATACATTTTTACAATCTTTATTCCTCATAAAAATAATGTTATAGTGTAAAGTTGTCTATTTCTATAGTACATACACTATATATGTTCTCTTAAAAATAAAGACTGATGGCGTTCTTTTAGCCTGAGAGATGCTTCGCACAGAGGCAGTTACGTACGAGGTCACTTCACATTTTCTTCAACTTCGTTAAACGATAGAGGAAGTTTCTTTGGTTCATACTAGCATTGGGGAGATGCATCGCCTAAATTTTTGTGCTCTACCCGAAGAAATAACTTTTATCTCTGTCGAGAGGACCGTTTAAGCTTTTATTACGCCATCGCACTACACTTCAAGATAAAGCGACTCATAAGGCGGCGCCGTCTAAGGGCCATTTATGAAAATCATATTTTTTCCGGAGAATCATCAGTCCTCTGTATGTGGGGAGGAAATTTTAATAAAACCAAGTGTTTCGGTCGGAAGTTAATTTCTGTTATTTATTTGCTTTTGCGAGAAATGAGAGAAGATTTTGTAGTAGTCAATGCAGGTTTCATGTAAGCCATTTTTCCTCTTAAAAGAATCGCGTGCTTTCTATTCAACTTTAATTACAACTTGTACTGTAAAATTTATTTACATGTATATACCGTAATATTCATTTAAAAGTAACCGATAGACGTGTACTAACTGCGAAATTTTCAATTACCAGTAGAACGTTTATATCAATTTTGTTTCATTTTTAATTAACTCTATGAAAGCGGTCATTGACTACCAGCGTATTGACACGATGCGTCCTATCACAAATCTTCGAAGCAGTTCAACGCAGTTTATTAGACAATATGCGTACGTCGTTACGGGACACTGATTTCCATGCGCTTGTCCAATGGAAAAGCAATTCATACACGTACGATATTGATGTACTGATAGCGTCATCCGCATATCGGAATCGTACATTATGCGACCGGAAATAAATTCTCAACTGTCATACTCTAGAACAAGGCATCTTATATCTTATTGTACTGACAGGATTCAAGATTACTTCCTCTTTGTTGTTAGTCTTCGTAGACAAGGACATTGATTTTTGTATGTTATCTTAGCTTCAGGAACCAAACGCTATATTTATAATATGCATATGTATACACATATACAGTGAGCTCATGCACTCTTTCGCTTACCAAGGGAAGAACAGAACTTTAATCACGTTCTATTGGTATTAACAAATTTATTTCATGAAGTTAAAAGAGTGTTTCAGAAATACAATAAGTTATGGTAGAAAATCCTGCTATTACTAAATCTATATTGAAAGATTTATTAAAAAAATGATATGTATTATATGTTAATTCAGAATTTCGTTGATTGATCGTTTCATTTATCTATTTGCAGTGCCACGAGCTGTGCTGAAGGAGCAATACCAAGGCGACGTGGAAGTAGATGAGGTAGATTTGATGCATCAGTTCGAGGAGGGATTCGACAGGGCTGATTTCAGGGCGGAGTTCAGTCCGAGCCCGAACCTCGAAGGGCCACAATCGCAGCCGAGGGATAACGTATCTCGGAATTTCCCCACGGTCAGCTCATCCCCGCCGCGAGCGCGAACGAACAACGATGGTGAGTTTGCAAACGATGATTTTCCTACCGCTCGTCGAGAATCGACCCAGCACTCACCCCGATAATATGCCACTTGCATCGCTTTTCAAAAACTACATTACCTTCTCGTACGCCGGATTTGGTTCGACCTCAATAAACTTTTCTACTTTAGCTTTAACCACGCGGAAGTAATGCGAAGTTTCTTTACGTTTATTTGCCGTATTTAAAGAAAGTTTGAAGTTTCTTGCCGCGCTTATAAATCGTGAGCTGTTTCGAAATAATCGGAAATTTTAATAAGCCTCCGCGTTTATGCATCTACTTTTTTAAGTTTATTCATTAAATGTACAATATGGAAATAAGTAACGCAAGAATGAATAAGAATTTATGTTCGAACTAGTCTTGAGGTTTGCCTTAAATATCCTTGCCCTTATATTACAGATTATTACTATTAAGATAATGAATATTGTGTAAAATTGTTAAGCAGAATTATATTAAAGACGTATGACGTTGCATTAGAGTATTTAATGTGAAAACGAAAATACCAAGCGTAGGTCCAACCAAATCTGACGTTCTCAGGTTAGTCTAATATAAAGCGTTCGAGAAGTCCAGCTTAAAATTCACATTTTCGTGCNGAATGAATAAGAATTTATGTTCGAACTAGTCTTGAGGTTTGCCTTAAATATCCTTGCCCTTATATTACAGATTATTACTATTAAGATAATGAATATTGTGTAAAATTGTTAAGCAGAATTATATTAAAGACGTATGACGTTGCATTAGAGTATTTAATGTGAAAACGAAAATACCAAGCGTAGGTCCAACCAAATCTGACGTTCTCAGGTTAGTCTAATATAAAGCGTTCGAGAAGTCCAGCTTAAAATTCACATTTTCGTGCAAGAGTAGATCACAGTAAGAAGATGCTATAAGTAAAATCTTTTTCATTTATGCTATTAGAAAGATCTGAATATTTCAAATAAATATATTCCCCACACATTAGATTAACTACAATGATAATTTATTTTCTTCTAAATATTCATTTCAAATAATAATTGATAATATTGTTACTGTGATCCCTTCTTCAGTCACTTCCAGCAAATTTATGTGCATTTTTTATTACATTCGCATGCATGTTTACTTAGCATCATTATTACATCATGCTTAGCATGATTTCCTGTCTTATTATTAGTCCAGGTTGGTTAGATCCACACTGACACATGACATACGTGTGCACGAACGTCGAACATTAGCGGGAAGGGAGAGGGGACAAAGTCGTTAGCAGCCGAGCATTAACGCTCGAACGTAATTAAGGTTAATGTAACACCGATATCGCGCAGCCTTATGACTTATACATACGTACGTACGTACGTATACGGTATGCGTATACAACTCTTACCGGTCTGATCCGTACCAGTCCGCGACTACTGGCTTCGCTGGCAGTCTTGGCCAATAACGTCGGCGGTTTACCTGATGCTAATAGGAAATCGATAGGCGTCGGATTTGTAAACCGAGAGGCGCACGTCGTGTTGCGGCCACGGGAAAATAGGAGACCAGATTCAACCGGCGTCGTTGCTTAAACCATGATACGGTTTCCTGGAATCCTGGCGAACGGTCGGCCACGATGGACCAACGACCCACGTTCTAATAATTGCCGACCATTGTTTGTCTGTCGTGCGTGGAATCCGGCATGCGCGACATGTACTATCGTGATTTGATCAATTTTACTCTCGCTCTCGAAGAATACTCAAAGTCCGACAACCAAGTCTTCGAAGATTCAGTTTTCGTGTTATCCGTAACTTGTATATACGTATTTCCCTTTTTCGTCGCGTAAAATATGACAGTGACAGTAATAATTAATTTAAAAAACAGGTCTTCCGCTTGTTAGAATATGGTTAGAGTATGGTTCATTAAATTTTATTTTAATGCTTGTCTATAATTTTTGTCACAAATTGTGTGCAGCGTAATTATTAAAAAATCTTTCAATTAGACTTTATACGTAGTTTAATTGATTACATTGTTTTCATATTTCCTTAATGCATGGGAATGTATATGCGTATTCAGTTCACCACAAGTATCTGTAATCTGGTCTCATTAACGTCAACAAATGATGCCGCAGTCATCGAGCTTTGTTGTTTGAGATAGCGTTGCTTACTCGATTTCAGACACCTGTCATTGGCGTGCTAGTATTACCAGTACGTAGTATTGATGAAACTTCGGGCAGACAGTTTTACGCGTGTACGTATAGCTCGACTCCGGGTCTGACCGATAGCATTCTGTACTACTGGCAGTGCAATAATTGCCGGCCCGAGCAAACAGTGTGCATCATCCGAATTTTGTATCAAATGGCAAAATTAAATAAATTATTGATTAAATATTAATCACAGAGTAAATTGGAGGATGGTAAGAATTCGAAACTGAGTAATCATAAAGCCCTTAAAATATTTTATGTCGCTTAAAATCAATGAACTATACATTCATTGCATAATTACAATTCTCCTTGTTTGACTAATCTTTAAAATTGATTAAGTTGAAAAAATGATCCAATGATTTTTAAAACTGGCTAACAAGAGAATCTTGCCAACAAAGGAATCCATAAATAATAAATATATTTTAACTAGGTCTTTGATAGGGGAAAAACCCGTTTTATTTTATGTGGATATCTCAATCCTCATGTCGTGTGCTCATTTAAAGTTTTGCTGTTTGAACGTCCGGCACAGAAGTCTGTCCTATTTCTGTTTTTGGAATCAAAGAGTTATTTCCCAGTACTGCGTAGCAGGTGTCTAGACAGATTGGTGGGAACTACGGTAGGTCACGATCTGGGTCAAAATTCAGGTCTAACAGTCATATCTGCATCGAAAAATGATACCTGTCTTGGCACGACGATATTTCTGGAATCGGAAATTAGATCGGGATAAATGAAATACTGCTTTAAAATACAAATTTCGCTGCTTCTAATACAATTCTTCTTTCATTACAGTTATTTATTGTGATGTTATAAGAAATTGAACTTCCTTATTTTTTAACTACGTTCATAACGATGTTAGTGACATTGCGTAATGTTTTATATAACTATTTGTTGTCCTACTGGAATCGTCTTCTAATAGAAATTATATATGTAGTATAATATGATTTAAATTTTCACTATGACTGAATACATAATAAACTTGCAAAGTCATTTATCTATAGAAATTTCTTAAAAAGTTTAATCCGACTATCTTATCTGAATTTCGAGTTCAATATATAAAAATGTAATACAGAATCAGGCATCTTAAGAAATACGAACACTATGTATATCAAAAATTCTTCTACTTCTCATGAGAAATACGTTACACAAAATCTTAGAGATTTTTACACTACGATACAACGGGCGATATCAAATTACGCATTACCAGCAACTGTCCAAACATTCGTACATCTCATAACACAACAATCTCTGCGCGCATGAGCACGTAGACCGCATCGATAGAATTCCGGGCGACAATGTACGCATTCTCCAATTAATTCAGCCAGTCATCTCGTCGTCCACATTTCTCGTTATTAAGATCAGACGCATTACCCTTCCCCTCAACCCCCCATTGAATGCGCTTCTCTGCAACTCGAGGATAAAGCAGGCGAGTTACCCCTCAAGGAGTAAACAATACACGTCACAGAAATCTATGCAGAAATCTTTCACCGAGAGCTCCCCTCGTTTTTAGACGAACTTTTAAGAGAAATACTCACGAAATGTACGCGCTCATAACACCGTGAATGATTCGTCGACGAACTCTCGTTCGTTCCATCGTATTTCGTCCAACCCCGGAAGGCTTTCTGCCCTCGTCGTTACTTGCTGCTTGTTTAAAACGTAATTTCTTCATGGTTCCATGCATTTGAATTCCATGGTCAGTGTCTTGAAGTAGCCGGAACTTTCCGTCGACTCGTTTAATTGGCAAATCGACTTGGTTAATGAGGTTCCTCTTTTAAATTTTATGTAGAACACGTCAGCGGTGTATTACGTCGTCACGATGTGGTTGGATCGATATAATTGGAAAAGTTTTTGGTAGATTAGTATACGGTGCAGCATGTACGTTCCCCGGAACTTTTGGAATGTGTTATTATTTTCAAGCAAACAAACTTTTGCTTTGGCAAATAATTGTTCTATTGGAGAAGTTATGAAACAGGAATTTTTATAGAAACGTCCATATTAACATGTTTTCGTGAATTCTTATTTAATTAATCACTAAATTGGATAAGAATAAGTTTAGGGAAATTAATTTTTCATCCTTACACAGGACAAGATCTTTGGGACGTCAAGTAGTTATTCAAAAAAGAGAAAGTTTAAGTAGCATATTATAATCATATGCATGTTCAGTAATATGAGGGATTGAAATAAACCCATCATCGCACTTATTTGTATCTTACAATTTAAGTAGTTTTATGTCAAAAAGTGTCCTGAATGAAGTGAATACCAGAATGTACTGAATTGAACTCTTTCCTTCCCAAGGAGTATTATTGTATTAATAATTTATAACATACAGTCTTTTATACATATAAGAACGAAATGTAAGTTTTCTTTTTTAAATCTATATTTCACGCTACTTTTGCTGAGATTATTAGGAAAACAGAAAAAAAATATGACAAATTTGCTTGCCAAATCTCAAAAAGACACGTAACTACCTTACCTCCTTCTGTGTAAAGACTTAAAATAAATTACAATAGCCCTCGGCGTAAATCATTGAGTTTATTATAAAAGAAATAATAATAAATATGAGAGCTACGCATATCTATACATGACGCAAACAGCATCGCACTTTACCGGAAATGTTTCCTTGACAACGCTCCTCTTTAATTAAACACTACTTTGTTTCGCTCGGGAGGCGATCCCTCTCGCCTGTTTTATTTCATTTTAATCCGACGCCCACCACGCGTTGGTGCGTATTTTTGATTTTTCCTTTGTACGCAATAACGGGTAATAACGAATAACGATCATCGACAAACGACAAGATAAAATGGTAAATGTATGTTATAACATATTTTATCTAGAAGAAATAAAAAATAACTAAAAAATAATATAAAAGCTCTATTAAACGGTACAGTTGGTTTATGCAGTGCAATATTGGGTCGTTTTACATAAGAATAGATTAGAAGACAATCCATTTGCGTGACAATCGATCTGCGAAGCGCGGTTTAACTAATCGTAAGACAATACTCGTTGTTCGCAAATTCGAGAACAGTTCTAGAGTTAATTTCCTTTTAGTAGTGTCCACTGCGGTGGGGAAAAAGGGGACCGAAGATAACCTGAATTAAGAAGACGAAGAAACTCGTGAAAGCAAGAAGTTCGAATCAAGTTTATTAAATGAAAGAAACGGATCTTGTTAATTGCGAACCAACGAGACGAATGTTTGGCGGCTTTGACAATAATTAAACTATCTACTTTCACGTGTAAATATATTATGCAACTTGTCTGAAATGTATTATACAATTTTCATACAGCTTGCGAATATGATTATTTTCTTAATGATAATCCAAGAGAGGATGCTTCTTAATCTATAAAGCTTTGCTCCCTGAGGCTATTAGGAAAGATTGTTTTTAATGAAGACGATCTTTTCTAAATCATTGTTAAATCTTTTAAATCACCTCTAATGAAAATGATTTAATTAGATCTTGGATAGTTGACAAGCAGTACCTTGAAGCGAATCGTGTGATAAAACAGGTACGCGATACTTGAAGAAGCTTTAATTGGAATTCCATTGACCCGGACGTCTCCGGTCCGGGCGAGTCCGTCGCTTTGCTTCAGATAATTTCTTACCAGACGCTTGAGCAGTCTGGAAAAAACGAGCAAGAAAGTGTACGATCCCTTTATACGAGAGCACTGCCTTTTTTATCACGTTTAGCCACTTCTTCGTAACTCGTTTAATTTCATCGGAATACGTTTGCGCGAAGAGCAGAAGGATTCTTTGGAAGGTGTTAAATAATCTCGTACTAGAGCTTAAGAACTTCGTACACAGCCCGAGGAGTCAACACGTTTATCTTTGATGCCTTATTCCCTGAAGTTTAAAACACGATCTCTAGATTTTTCTTTTGCTTTAATAAAAGAGAAGTACTTACATTAGTTTCATACTTAAATTATTCTTATTGTTAGCGTGCGTCAAATATGTGTAACACGTTTTTTGTTATTGTACTTTTATATATTCATGTTCATATTTGCAACTTTATTTATTGCTACTGTAGTTAATTTCATTTTAATATATTCATACTTGCAACTTTTAATAGAAGGTACACTCTGGGCTCTATTCTTATTTTATTTATAAATTATAAAGAAAGACTTTTATTACATTTTATCGAATTTTCATCTTGAAATCGCGCCACGCGTTTGATGTTAATTTAAAGCTTCCACAATTAACGAGTTCTCCCTTTAATTTTTGCTCTGATGTCACGAAAGAAGATTTAGACGGACGTAAAAGGGAGAGGGCGGGGATTTGTTCATGCGCGAAATTATATAATTACATCTATAAAGTCTCGCATATTCATGTTCCGGCTAAATGTTAATTAATTTTAACACTAAAATAAAAGCTTTGTTTAATTAAGAATAGTAGATATGTCATTAGACGTAATGGAAAAGGGATTACCATTAGGTTTATTAATTCCATTTTTATTGAAGTTTTAAATGCAAAACGGTAGTTTTTGTTTACTGAAAAATAATCCATCTAGCATTAACGAGAAAGGAAAATGTATTCATTTTCAGTAGCGAAGTAATTGTTGAAACAAAATATTTTGAAATTGAATAACATTGGATCGGATAAAAGTTTTAACAATATCCTCGTGTATTATTTACATCTATACATTGATATTATGGAGAATAAGAGAAAATTTAAAGTCGAATAACTTTTACAAAACTGGACCAAACGATTTAGTTTCTTTTTTATAATTTAGGACGATTAGTTTACTAGATAACTACTATATTAAACAAAATTTGATAAAACTAAGACTGTTAGGAATAATGAAGAAAAAAGTCATGACTGACATGCAGGACTTTTTTATTCATCTCAGTTGACTTTGAAACCAATTGATACCGAAACAAAAAATGGGCCTTGAAAAATATAGATTGTAGGTCAAAAGTCTCGAATCTGTCCTTTCGATGACTTTTATCTCATAATAGTGATAACGGATTTCAAACAGCATATAACTACATAAAAATACGAATTTAAAATCGTTACGTATACCCTGTTACAATTTTCACGACATTTGGTTCCCATAACATCAATGCTAATTATTGTAATGAATATTGTAGCTTCCAGATAAGATTAATTCTAAACGGGACCCCTATTCTCTGTCTACAATGCGATTCTATCTAAAAGGAAGAAGCCGCAGAACAGATNCGCCACGCGTTTGATGTTAATTTAAAGCTTCCACAATTAACGAGTTCTCCCTTTAATTTTTGCTCTGATGTCACGAAAGAAGATTTAGACGGACGTAAAAGGGAGAGGGCGGGGATTTGTTCATGCGCGAAATTATATAATTACATCTATAAAGTCTCGCATATTCATGTTCCGGCTAAATGTTAATTAATTTTAACACTAAAATAAAAGCTTTGTTTAATTAAGAATAGTAGATATGTCATTAGACGTAATGGAAAAGGGATTACCATTAGGTTTATTAATTCCATTTTTATTGAAGTTTTAAATGCAAAACGGTAGTTTTTGTTTACTGAAAAATAATCCATCTAGCATTAACGAGAAAGGAAAATGTATTCATTTTCAGTAGCGAAGTAATTGTTGAAACAAAATATTTTGAAATTGAATAACATTGGATCGGATAAAAGTTTTAACAATATCCTCGTGTATTATTTACATCTATACATTGATATTATGGAGAATAAGAGAAAATTTAAAGTCGAATAACTTTTACAAAACTGGACCAAACGATTTAGTTTCTTTTTTATAATTTAGGACGATTAGTTTACTAGATAACTACTATATTAAACAAAATTTGATAAAACTAAGACTGTTAGGAATAATGAAGAAAAAAGTCATGACTGACATGCAGGACTTTTTTATTCATCTCAGTTGACTTTGAAACCAATTGATACCGAAACAAAAAATGGGCCTTGAAAAATATAGATTGTAGGTCAAAAGTCTCGAATCTGTCCTTTCGATGACTTTTATCTCATAATAGTGATAACGGATTTCAAACAGCATATAACTACATAAAAATACGAATTTAAAATCGTTACGTATACCCTGTTACAATTTTCACGACATTTGGTTCCCATAACATCAATGCTAATTATTGTAATGAATATTGTAGCTTCCAGATAAGATTAATTCTAAACGGGACCCCTATTCTCTGTCTACAATGCGATTCTATCTAAAAGGAAGAAGCCGCAGAACAGATGGCTTTGTACTTTTGGCTTCATAACGATGGTGAAAACTATTATACGTAAACATGGTAGAGTATGNCGTGTATTATTTACATCTATACATTGATATTATGGAGAATAAGAGAAAATTTAAAGTCGAATAACTTTTACAAAACTGGACCAAACGATTTAGTTTCTTTTTTATAATTTAGGACGATTAGTTTACTAGATAACTACTATATTAAACAAAATTTGATAAAACTAAGACTGTTAGGAATAATGAAGAAAAAAGTCATGACTGACATGCAGGACTTTTTTATTCATCTCAGTTGACTTTGAAACCAATTGATACCGAAACAAAAAATGGGCCTTGAAAAATATAGATTGTAGGTCAAAAGTCTCGAATCTGTCCTTTCGATGACTTTTATCTCATAATAGTGATAACGGATTTCAAACAGCATATAACTACATAAAAATACGAATTTAAAATCGTTACGTATACCCTGTTACAATTTTCACGACATTTGGTTCCCATAACATCAATGCTAATTATTGTAATGAATATTGTAGCTTCCAGATAAGATTAATTCTAAACGGGACCCCTATTCTCTGTCTACAATGCGATTCTATCTAAAAGGAAGAAGCCGCAGAACAGATGGCTTTGTACTTTTGGCTTCATAACGATGGTGAAAACTATTATACGTAAACATGGTAGAGTATGAGCACAAGAAAGACAGTCGACAATACGGACTGGATTTACTCGAAGATAATCAAAAGCGACGGTGGCTGCGAAAACCACCAGCTGCACCGTACCCAGCAGCCGCGTAATTATAGGTGCGCGCACCTAGGCTTGTCGACGGGTATCCCCTAGAACTGTTCTTGGACGAAAGCTGCTCCGGTAGGTTAACGTTAAGTTTCCGCGGTGGCTTTCGAAGCGCTATTCCGGGTTCCGGTTACGTGGCTTTAATGAGTTAGTCGCCGAGGCGTGTATAACGCAACGCACCAAACTGCCGGCCCACTTTTGTCATCGTGATTAAGTTGAACTCGGTCGAGTCAGCGAATTCCGCCTTTCTCCCCCGGTTTGCCTTTTACGCCCGCACTTCGCGACAATCGCTGAGATTGCCTCGACGACAGGACAGAAGATAAGTGTTGCGCGAAAGAATTTTTGGAGTTTCCTGTTTAATCTTTCTTCTCCCTTCATATTCTAAATCACTGTGAGACGTTGGAATTAATCAATTCGTCTTGTGGAGTAAAAATTTTTTAATAACGTCACATGTTCATATGAGATAAATTAATAACTTTTATAACAACTATCGAGTAATTGGTAGAGTAACCTAATTTCTTCTTCAGAGTAACTCGCTTATTCCGTAAAAAAATACGTCCTTAGACTTAGAAGTCTATAGCCAAGCGTCACGCTTGGATAACAATAGATTGACAGAATTATAAGCAGACTGCCAATTTGTATAAAAAATAAAACATTTACGATATGAGTTAAGGAGATGCATTTTATATAGCAATTAATTTTATAACGTANTCCTAATTTCTTCTTCAGAGTAACTCGCTTATTCCGTAAAAAAATACGTCCTTAGACCTAGAAGTCTATAGCCAAGCGTCACGCTTGGATAACAATAGATTGACAGAATTATAAGCAGACTGCCAATTTGTATAAAAAATAAAACATTTATGATATGAGTTAAGGAGATGCATTTTATATAGCAATTAATTTTATAACGTAAGTATTGCAATGTACATACTCAACTTTTAATATTCCATATACATTTATACATTGAATACAATCATTATACATTCCATTTCCTCTATAAATGTACAACACCAACAGTTGAAGAGGTCATCTAGTAATTAGAACAATCGTTAGGAATAGATCGAGGATCGTCGGAAAACATCAAAACGTTGGTATATGCGATGGGAACTAACTATCCGTTATACATAATATCGATGAATCAAACTTCATGATAGTAATATTTGCNAGATTGTCGGAAAACATCAAAGCGTTGGTATACTCGCGATGGGAACTAACTGTTCGTTATATATAATATTGATGAATCAAACTTCATGATAGTAATATTTGCACGTTCATCCTATTAGCACGGTACGATAGTTCTCTCTTTGATACCAGATTCGTCTAATGTTGAAATTGCGCTATACGTATAGGCGAGTTACTTCCAAAAGGTTAGGTTATTAACGAGTTGCAATAGGGATTAATGATTAGTTTCGGAGTATTGGTTGAATTAGCATCAATTATTCCACTTCATGGAAAGCCGATAGATCTGCTTACGATTATTGGAGTAGAACTGTAATGTTCTCTCAGCTCATACAATATACATGAATGCAGTTCCCGATATATTTCATACCAAACCACATTAAATATTAGTTTAAACAATTCAGTTTTCTTCGAGATGTTATAAGGCTTAACTTACTAGAAAATATATAAACAAAATTTTTTTAATTCCTATTGCAGTCGGAATCGTGAAGACAAATGTAATGAGTCCTTTTAGTACGCAACTACTTGTTTGAAAATTTATTCAGTTTCATTAGCAGAATAGCATGTAAACTTGCAAAATAAAAAACTCAATGAACCATAAATGCTGAATATAAAATTTCATTAAAAGACTTACAATGGAATTCAATGGTTTCAAAGGAATTATACAGGACTACAGAATGATTTAGATCCTCTAATACTACATAGAAGGTCGACTTTAAACTAATCTATAAAAAACTTTAAACTAATTTATAACTAAATAAAGAGATTCACGTGTTCGTTAGTAACTCGGAGACTCGAGACTGACTTCAGATTGATAGTCGGAGGGAGGTAGTAGTTGTGGGTTCATCCATCAAAATCGAGCCAGCACGAAGTGAAAAAGTACGCCGACGCGGCGAGGCAGCCTTATTAGCCGAGTGAACGAAATTACCTTTTCACGACGCGTGTCTCTCGACGCGTCGCGATGCGCCGTCAGCTTTTAATCCAATGAAACCTCCCTAAAAACCAATCTCCTCGAAGCGCTGCCCTTTAATGCCAACCATGCTACGTCGCGTCGGGAGTTGCTAAAATTCACTCGTTCGAGCTTATTAAAATATGAAAGGGTACTCCCGATTTTCCACTCGGGGATTATCGATGTACCCTTTGACATACACCTACACGCGTCCTCTACGACCGTGTTCTTTTTTTTTTCTGCCTCTCCCGGCAGAGAATGGTACTCCGGTCACGTGCTCTGGATGCAATAAAGCGATCGAAATACGACGTTTCGGTCGATGTCGCTGAAATTCTTTCCTTTTGTAAGCGGGGATTAGAGCGGAACGAAGAATGAAGGGAAGAAGAAAAGGGTCAAAATGAAAATTCGTTCACCGTGCTTTTCAATAGAGAGTTCTTATTGAATCGAGGTTGAATTAATTGTATCTCGTGCATACAGAACGTCTCACCTAATTTTGACATTATCATCTGGAACAAGAATATTTCAAGCTTTTTTTGATTGTTGGATTATTTATAGAAGAATTTGAGATTAAATTAGAGTTTCGTTATAGAAAAATCATTAAACTACGATAATCTGTTGCTGAGATCAAGAAGCATCAAATTTTTACCGACAGATGTTAGGAAAGTCACGTGACTATAGTTCCTTAACTGTCACCGAGATAAAGCAAGAGAAGAGAGTATGTATATCTGGTTGGCGACAAGAAAACTTATGGAAGTTGAAAGGCATCAGGTGAAAGTTTAGAGCTCAAGTATTTACTGNAGAGAGTTCTTATTGAATCGAGGTTGAATTAATTGTATCTCGTGCATACAGAACGTCTCACCTAATTTTGACATTATCATCTGGAACAAAAATATTTCAAGCTTTTTTTTGATTGTTGAATTATTTATAGAAGAATTTGAGATTAAATTAGAGTTTCGTTATAGAAAAATTATTAAACTACGATAATCTGTTGCTGAGATCAAGAAGCATCAAAATTTTACCGACAGATGTTAGGAAAGTCACGTGACTATAGTTCCTTAACTGTCACCAAGATAAAGGAAGAGAAGAGAGTATGTATATCTGGTTGGCGACAGGAAAACTCATGGAAGTTGAAAGGCATCAGGTGAAAGTTTAGAGCTCAAGTATTTACTGCAAGAGGAACAATATAATGTGAAGAAAGAGCAGAAACCAGACTCTTCAGAGTAGTGGAACAAAAAGAGCGTACATGCCAAGGGCTGTATGGAAACATACATCAACATCAGCAGGAAAGGTAACGATAAACGAGAAACAAGAGACGGCACAAAGAGCGATACGTTGAAAGGAAAGAGATAAAACAGGGAAAGAAAGACGTTGGGCGTAACGCTGGGAGCAAACTAATTAAAAGAAGGATAAAAAGAACGGGACGAGGAAAAAGGGGCAAAATAGTACGCAGGAAGCTCTTATAAACGGTGAAGTAACTAGCGTAAAAGTAAACCGAAAATCGGGCGAACGCACGAATAAAACAAGCGTGTTCTCGATGCACTCAAGCAAACATCGTTGTAAAAGAAACAGCTAGCCAGTGAAATAACTTGAAACCGCGTACACCTTAGAAAAAGAAAAACCTCGCCTACGGAGATGTGTACTTTAACAATAAGATTGGTAAATATACATTCCTTTTCAGCAGTATAGTTATCTTCGTATTTGTAAAACGAACTATACTCCTGTCAAATTTATCTTTCGTAATTATTTTACTTCATTGTAGTTAGTATCTTTGTCTTTTTATACATGTACTCTCAATATCTGCATCTAACATTATTTGTAATTTGATTCCCTGGTCATTGAAAATTAAATTTACAACTCGGAGTAAAACTTCCAAAAACACGTGACCACATTTGAAAAGCCGGATGTGATTACACAACCAGCTTCGGTATCCGCATTCGAGCAAAATCATGTAAAATCGGTTTCGCGAACGGTTCATTTGGCCGCACGCTTTAACGACCGCTTCCTCTCGGAACCAAGTGTCCTGTTACTGGCCGCGTGGATAATTCAGTCCTCTAATTAAAAGCACCCGCAGCACCCTCGTGGACCTTATTCCCAAAACCGAGAGATCTGATAGTCGCAGTAGGCTACGCGCATAGCGACGTGTGCACGCGATACGATAACGCGTCTTTACGATGTTCCTCGTACATTACCCACGTTGTGAATTTGCAACCTACGATCCTCTCCAATGTGACAAAAGAAACCTGTACTTTATTCTNTCCTCGTACATTATCCACGTTGTGAATTTGCAACCTACGATCCTCTCCAATGTGACAAAAGAAACCTGTACTTTATTCTATGAGCCAGTTTTGTCCATGACGCCAGTGTAATCATCCTCCAGTTCACCACTTGCATAAAAAGAAAATAATAAAAATAATATCTTTTAGATGTTATCTTAATTTTTTCGGTCCATAAAGATTATTGGTTACACTTTACTCCTTCCTTTCTTTTCTCACCATGTTTGGAATCTTTCGTCATATCAAAAATGCTTTGGGAAAACAATATTATATATCATTAAAATGTCTACTAAAAGGCAATTTGTTTCAAATGAAGATTTATAATAATTAGTTATAAGTATAATGTTCTACAATCATAATCGTACAATATAAAGTAATAAAATAAATCACGAATATGATGTATCATTATTAATTTTAATGGCATCATAAATACAATAAAATAAAAGAGTATAATCAATTTTACTTAGCAATTTCATTGAGAAATGAGATATTCATGTTTTTTTATTATAAGTTACAGTTTTATATGTTATTCTTCATGAAATGGAAACCCGCGGTTACTGCTATGAAAAAATGGTACACTTTTCATCTTTTGACCTCGTTACACCTTTATTCAAATGCATTACATAAATCACGAATAACATTCGTATTTTTCATAAATATTCTGTCAGTGTAAATCAGACAGTGAATAAACGTTTGATGGTAGTTGGAATTTAAAAAAGAACAAAATGACATACATTTATATTCTGTATCTCAAAACTAATACTTGTATGCAGTAATAGGTTCTATCAGAATACTAATTAAATCTATATGATTAGTGTTAGGTCCTTATATTGATACTAGCAATATTATTACCCACATGACACTGTGAATGATGATTTCATTTCTTTCAATATCATTGATCATAACGGTCGATTAAGTACCCTAATTCGAGAAAACTGATCCTATCTTTTCTGTCAAATATCATGACTGAATTTCAATCTGGAATCTGTTGTCAATTCGCCTTGGCGTGAAAGAAAATATTGATAAAGTTTTCGAGGGAAAACGTCGCAACGCATTTCTCTCGTATAATCTCATCGTGGACGATTAGATAAGCGAACTTTATAATCGATTTCATCCTCTTTCTGATTTTACTCAGCCAGAATCGAAATTGAACCACTGCGCCGCTGGTGACCAGCCCACCAGGTCTTTTCGACGAAATTAAATTCCGGTAATCCATTCCGGAAATGAATTTGCCGCAATATCAATTCGATTTGTTAAAAAAATGGTGTCACTTAGCGAAGTTTTAGTGGTCAGATGATGTTCCTGTTCTATCTATGTTCCTATTCTGTTTATAATTCTTCTCATTGGAATTCGCAAGTGTGAATGAAAGATAAATACCAAAAATATGGGTTATTTTATCGATATATATGTACATGTATAAATGTGAAAAAAAGTTGATTAAAAAATGATTAAAATATTTAAAACTTTTTACTGTTTGCACTCATCTTTTATTCACGAAGGATAGTTTTTGCCCGTACTTTTTACAGTTAGGTCACTTCATGTCTTTTANATGACACTGTGAATGATGATTTCATTTCTTTCAATATCATTGATCATAACGGTCGATTAAGTACCCTAATTCGAGAAAACTGATCCTATCTTTTCTGTCAAATATCATGACTGAATTTCAATCTGGAATCTGTTGTCAATTCGCCTTGGCGTGAAAGAAAATATTGATAAAGTTTTCGAGGGAAAACGTCGCAACGCATTTCTCTCGTATAATCTCATCGTGGACGATTAGATAAGCGAACTTTATAATCGATTTCATCCTCTTTCTGATTTTACTCAGCCAGAATCGAAATTGAACCACTGCGCCGCTGGTGACCAGCCCACCAGGTCTTTTCGACGAAATTAAATTCCGGTAATCCATTCCGGAAATGAATTTGCCGCAATATCAATTCGATTTGTTAAAAAAATGGTGTCACTTAGCGAAGTTTTAGTGGTCAGATGATGTTCCTGTTCTATCTATGTTCCTATTCTGTTTATAATTCTTCTCATTGGAATTCGCAAGTGTGAATGAAAGATAAATACCAAAAATATGGGTTATTTTATCGATATATATGTACATGTATAAATGTGAAAAAAAGTTGATTAAAAAATGATTAAAATATTTAAAACTTTTTACTGTTTGCACTCATCTTTTATTCACGAAGGATAGTTTTTGCCCGTACTTTTTACAGTTAGGTCACTTCATGTCTTTTAAAATAAGCAGAGCGGCGATATCAAAGTTGGAGGGAAAAAATTATGTAGCGAAGAGAAGTAAGGTGTTCCAGCTCTGGGATAAGTTAGTTGAGACGCCTTTTGTTAAGTGGATCATTTCTATGAACTGCACGTTCAACAATGATACAGTTTAGCATTGAAACTCTTCGTGCTTAATCTAGCTGAAAGTCCAGCGGTAACGCGAGTCTAAAACCCGGGCCAATGGTTAAGTGAATATTTTAGCGCGAATGCGAGAAGTTTACGTACGTACGTAACCGAAAACTTTCTCCGTTTTTGACTTGTCAAATATCAGTCTTTTTTTCAAACTGTTTAACAGTTTTCAAAATCCCTTAAATCTGTACACATATTTAATTAGGTAATGCACTTTCAGTTTTGCACAAGTAATTTATATGAAGTAAAACAATATAAGTTTTATACAACTACGTACTTCGTTTATATTTGAGTAACTTTTTTATTTGATTTCATTATTTATATATACGTATTAAATCGATGTAAGTTATGGTAGATAATTGAAGAAGTCATTATGTATTGAACAATAGTGTCAATGTCTATCGCTTGAAGTGTTTACTTGTAAATTTCTTTGTGCTCCGGGCGAGAATTCTTGGATCTCAGTAACCATAGCACGAGATCACCAACAAACTTTACGACGTGACACGGAAACACGGTCGAATTTCCGCGAAGAATACCAACAAGCTGCTAGCTTCCTGGTATTATATTTTCACGTTCTGGTTATTACGTTTGTCGCATCGGATTCACTAAGCGCTTAACGTCGTTCTCCCGCGTTTCCTGTTGCTTTTATTCGTAATGCACAATTGCCAGCACACAAAAATTTACATATGTAACCGAGAAAACATAGAGTCCAAATATTTACATATGTAACAGAGACACCATAGAGCCTAAATATTTACATACTGTTAAATGTTTGCTATGATTTTAATATATTGAAATATTCTCAAATTAGGCTACAAATTAGTAATGTACTTTATTAAATATAATATAAAATTGTAGAAGTACCATTACATTTATAAATATTTTTCTACATTTCTTTAGGTAAATGACGAAAATTGATTGTAAGGAATTATAAAAAGTTCCTAAAAAATTCTTTCATTATTTCTTGTTTTCGTTGACGATTGGTGTTAACGAAGCCGTAGATACGTTGCGTCGAAAATGGTATCGAGAACCAATTTGATGTCGGTAACGAGAGTACACTAATATGCAGCAGGTATAATCTAATTTCGATTAGACAGCCGTCATCCCCCAAATTTCCACACATTGATCCACTGTCGGCGATCGTCGCGTATGCCATTGAATAAACCGATTGCCGTATGACATTATCCTGTTATCAATAAATCAGGATTTCAAACACCAGGCAAGAGATACTAAATTAATGTTACACTAACGTCGTATGTTCTATTATGTCTGTTATGTTACCGAACAATGGCTGTACAAACCATACGTAAATAATACTAGATAAGCATGGAACGCAATTATAATGCGTTTATTGTTTAAGCGCTGTGGTATACGTCTTCAATATCGTATTTGTACAGAATTTGTTAAAAATAATTTCGAATTAGTGATGTGCACCATGAAAACCAATCAGATAGATAATCGTCCAATTTGTTTTATCTCATCGACAAATATCAGCCCGTATCATCCTGCTCGAAGTGAAGTTCCGTAGCAGCGTGGAAGTTTCTGCCTCAAATCGCCCGTAAAGCGTTCTCGATAATGACATAAAGTAGATACGCGTTCCATTACGCTGAGACTATCCAGCGAAAAAAGTTACCGGGCTAACTAGCACCGGAGACACGATTTCGACGGGCCCGGAACCGGAAGTTTTCGCAGAGCCTTCAGGCAAAAGTTGAATATTGTTGCAACATGGCTGAGCGATAAACTTCACGAAGTTGTTGCGAACGGAAGCACTGTGACTGGAAATTCTTTTCCCCTTTGGAGTCGAGAACGACACAACGTTGAATTTGTGACTGTTAATTTTAGAAGACGACGACTTCCGTCCCAGCGATTTTCCAGAAATTGCTACCAACTTCTCTTTCGTTTATTAGGTGTTCTTTTTTGTCCGATAAATCGATCGAATACTTGTTCTTTCACCATTGCAGCAAAATACAGATGATGCAAACATTCTTCTGTATACCATAAGCTGGTACACGTATAGATTCATCATCTCATGGACTTTTGTTCTCCTCACGTTGTCTCATGAATAGTGATTACTGCTACTAACTACTACTTAATGAAGCAATA
>SMSR01009882.1:0-31560 GCA_019453355.1 Ceratina japonica
TACATTTTTTATATCGTAGCTGCTGTAAAACTTTTCTCTAAATGCATCAAATTCGCCGCGTAATTATCAGCGATAGATAGGGCGTGTTTCGCGATCGTTCAATTTCAAAACTAATCCCGGCGTTTCGTACATCACGGTAATTATAAAAGCGGATTGTAGAACTGCTGTTTGTTAACATAGCGCGATGGGGAACTCAACGGAGATTTGTTAATTACGGTAGCTGGCAGATTGGTGCGCGGCTAATTTGCGTAATCAGAGAATCTCAACTTCGTAACCAGCGCATTCTGCATTCGCTCTCGCTGTACATTATAAGTAGACAGACAGACAGAGTCGTTCTTCGTTGCGTCAGTTTGAAGTATGGAAACGCGTGTCTCGCTCCTCCTGCGAGACTGTGAGCGCAGTTACACGATTCCCGGACGGTACATTTTTACGCGTCGCTAGTTGGAAATCGAATAAATCTCAGTCAGCTCGAAAACTTGACAATCATATTTGCCGCTCGGATGCTCTCTGCTTTTGATCACGTCGGTCTAAACGTTGAACGCACCTTCGCCCGATTCCACCGATTTCGCACAATACCGAAAGTCTTTCTACTCCCGTCGCGGAACTTTGTTTTCAAACTTTCGTTTATTTTCCTTTTCCTGGACTTTGAACATTTTCGTTTGCTCTTCCTCCGTTCCCGTCGTCGTTTTACTCTCCTCGCATTGTCCAGAACCGAAGGAATAACAGCGCGGCGATTCCGCCCGCAAAATCGGCTAATTTTTCTCTTTGCCTTCGATCGCTCAACTTTTAAAACGTCTCCGATTCGTTCCGCGGGACTCGTAGAATTTATGTCGGATGCCCGGCCCGTTCAGTCTCGCAGGAAACCCTACGACACTAAAAATATAAACCGATTTCGCTTCACCGTCCCGGAGAAATTGCAAGAATATTTCCTGTACCGGCAATAACGCGGATTTCTCCAAATAAATGGGGATCGATTCCGGTGATCGACGCCGGAGGAATTTTCAAAATATCAGAATTGCGGCACATTGAATCGGGTCGATTTATATTAGAATCCCAGCGGTCAATACTTGGGAACGTTATCTCTTTAATTTTGCCCGTTTCCCCGGCGTTTGACTTTTTCGGTCTTCCCCGGAAATTGCCAGACCGATGAAACACGGCGCGCATCGTACAGAAAATTAATACCGCCCTCTCTCCGTCCGAGAAATAGCGTAACTAAAAATTCGAGCAGCCGGGGAAAAACGATTGCCTGAACATTATAATTAATTGCCGGCACTGGCTAAAATTGGAGAGAACCGACGCGAGCGGTGCGTGTACGTCTGACGAATGTTTAAAAAGCCGCTAGGATTGCGCCACGGAAATGAAACGATGGAATTTTGGTCCCGATCACCTGTTGTGTACGTACCGAAGAACAATGGAATATCGTTAATAATTCCAGCGATTTGTACGACGAGAAACTTAAACCGAACCAGCGGCCGGGTATAATTGCAGAAAAGAAGAGAGGGAGAGAGAAGAGTAACAGTGGTAGTAACCGATGAGAGAGAATTGATCAAAGGCGGGCTCAGTCGTGCGGGAAAAAGAGATAAAGGTTGAGGGATGGTTCCGAGATAGAATTGATCACGTCCGCCGCCGATCTGGAAAGGTTTTTTTCATCGGGGCTTCGCAATAATGGCGCCGCTGTGTAGAAATGTTACGTGAGATAATATTTTTTCTCAAAAGTCAAACAGTACCGATTTCCTTTTTTAATCGTGCCGAGCAAATTGGAGATTCTTTCATAAATAGACCGATCGATGCTCTTCAGAGACTGGCGGAGTATTTATTTTACAAACGTTTAATGAGGCGCGGAACGAGGTCTCTCGTTCGAAACGAGTCCGCCGTTTTCGAGACCGAGTTTATAAAACGTATACATATAGTTTCGGTCGTATACATTGAACCAGACGCCTTTGTCAAAGTGAAACGGGTAAAGATCGGCGCGGAATGAATTTTTATGGAATCGTTCCGTCCCCTATGGCGCGACTGAGCGTGAAGAATGCGCCGGGGCTAAGCGGGCGCAGTGTTAGGACACGGTCTGGCAGCGAGCCACCGACCGCCAAATTATCGGATAATTCGGTCCGCCCACTCGCTCTGCCCGCGTCCGATACCATCTTTAAGGGACTTAATACGGCACGTTCTGAAATTCCTGCTTTATTGGCCCGATTCGACCTGTCCGATAACGTTTCCGGTGTAGAGCGTCTGCGGCCGATGCCCTAAAATTAGAGCTTTATCCGGAATCAGGTGAAACGACAACTCCGGAAGAAATAACTGAAATTTCATTAGGAGGAACCGAGTATTTTTAATACCGGATCGAGGACGAGGCAAAGTGTTAAATTTAATTAAACCCGACTTTGACGTCGGTTTATTTTTTCATATCAAAGACGCGAACAGAGGAAATTTAATTGACTCGAGTCTTGAACCGTCTATAAACGTTTCTTGATCGAGAGACATCGGTCTTATAAGAACTTCCGTTTTGCAAAACAAAGCCGAACGCCGGTTACCTATAAATAATTAGAAATCATTAATTGCGTCGCGTGGGAAGACGAGAGTACAAAGTGCATAGCGAGATTTGTTCCTACGGGAGAGTAAGAGGAAAAGGAAAATTCCGTATGATTCTTCGATTCGTCGTCCTGTTTCTCGGGCACCAGATAAATAATGCATGAACGTCGTTCCTACCAAATTGACTGTTCCACGCGGAAAGAAATTGCGCCGAGGAAAGATATTCGTCGAACGATTTACGAGCACCCGTCGAGCACGCGGCCGCGACTGCTAATTAATTAAAAGATAATCAACGCGCGTAACGAGAGGGTTCGATCGTCAATTATTATTTTCCAATCGATACGTTTGCGGCGGCGGCCCGCACTTGCAAATTTCGCTCGCTTCCGTAAAAACGTTCTCTACCCTCGTTAGGGGCGATTTCTTTCCCTCGGGTAGAATTTCTTTCGCTTTTAACCCGATCCGAATTCGTTTCCCCGGGTATCGCAGTTTGTCCGCGGCCAACCCCAGACGTATCCCCCCGTCGAATTTCACTCGCCGTAGTTTCGATTGTTCGTTTCAGTACGGCAAATTACTGGAAACGGTTGCCAAGATCTGTTCCTCGTTCACCCTCGTCTCTTTCTAATTAGACTCCTTCGTTATTCGCAATGGGAAGTCACCCGTTACCCCTTTTTTTATCACCGCCCGACCGTGGTTCGTTAGTCCCGCTTTGATCGGGCAATCCCGCAGCTTTTTCGACTCCGTGGAGAAAAGGAGTCGGCGATCGATCGGGTTCGAGGATTTTCCCCCGTTTCCGCGAAAAGGAACGGCGGAAAGAACAACGGGCGTAGATTTCATTCAAATTTCGACGAGGATCAAGTATTTGAGAAGCGGATCGGAGTCACGAAAGGGGTTTAAATCTTCTTACGGGAGAGCGAACGTCGTCTGTCGGCGACGTCACGGAGAGCTTATCGCGATCGACTCTCCACTTCGATGTCTGCAACATGTAACGAGTTTCAAAGCTCCCCACGGCTGCTCGTAGTTAACTGTCAGCCGCACTAACAACGAGCCCGACTCCTCGTCGATCGCCTAATATAACGTTTCCATTCGTTCTCGTTCTCCTCGCAGACGACCCTCGATCTTATTCTTTTAAACGACTTAATTGTCGGAATACGGTCCGGTCAATTCGTTTCTCTTTGACGTCCGCTCGAACCTCTCCACCGCTTCTTGTCCCATTTTCATAGCACTCCCGCGCACTCGACTCCCATTCACCGCCCGTCTCCGTTCCTTTGTCGTCTTTTCTTCACACATTTATCGTCCCTCCACTTCCGTTTCTCTCTTCTTCCAACAATGCCGCTTCTTCGATCTTCCGACTCCTGAACGCGTCGTCGCGCGTCGCGACCCCCTTACAAAAAACCGCGTGTTTTCGCCTCGTAGGAGGATCCGGTCATTAAGTATTCGCCGGGCGGTTTCGCGAAGTGGATTAGCCGTCGGGTGGCGGGCAATTTTCGTGCGGATTGAAACGCAAATGGCGAGCGAATTGAAACGCGGACGCGGCCACTCGACGTAGCTGCCCCCGCCGTTTCGGTCCCGATCTCGACTATTGCACCAGAGTTTCATTCGATACAGTCCTTTAAGCCAATTCCCGTGGCCAACTCCGGCGACGAATTTTCCATTGTGCACACGGGCCGCGGTCGCGCACTTAGACAATGGCCTCGATGATTTTCAGTGGCCGGCCGCGGTCCACGGGATTTGCATTCCGTCGCGAGGCGTCGGTCAATTAACTACGAATAACGCGTTCTGATCAAAGGATCGGACGACAATGCGACCCGTAACGTCGCGCTCTTCTCGGTCTCTCGATTAACACATTTCGAAACGCCTACGACGAGTCCCACGCGCGTTCCACGAGGATTTCGCGAACGTAATCAGAGGCAAATTGACCGGACGGCTTCGAATATCGTTGAAACTTGCGTTAAAATCTTCTCTGGACCGCAATTCGCCTCGTACGTCTGGTTCGCAGCGTGGAAGTGACGATCGCGAAGCGGGGATTGAATCGCTGATGAAAATCANTCCACGAGGATTTCGCGAACGTAATCAGAGGCAAATTGACCGGACGGCTTCGAATATCGTTGAAACTTGCGTTAAAATCTTCTCCGGACCGCAATTCGCTTCGTACGTCTGGTTCGCGTGGAAGTGACGATCGCGAAGCGGGGATTGAATCGCTGATGAAAATCAAACTCCATACGAGTTTGCTTATGTTGAACGAACGAGCCGATCGGGGGATCGAGCCCCGGTCGTTAAGTAGGCTAATACCGCGCCGGTTGTTTCCTACACAGGCAACCGGGACAATGCGCGAACTTTGATCGAGGATGTTATTGTTCAATTATTCCCGTCTCAAATATTGGCCCTGCGCAAGTTTCCGTTTCGATTTTCGAGCGGCGCCCGGAACGACGGGGATCAATCAAATTCGCCGCGCGTTTGTCGCGCTTTATTTAAATTAGCGACCCATTGCCGTTAATTGTCGGGCTGATCGTTTTAACCCAGTTTCACCGATCGGATGCCCCGGTAATTACTCGTTACCGTGCCGTAATTCCCAGACGAACTGCGAATAATTTCGCGCCATCGATCTCGGGTAACATTTTTAAAACCCTGACCTTTGCCCCGGTTTATTTTCCCTCGTCGTCGATTCGATTTCTGTCACCGATTTGCATTCGCAAACAGGTGCATTTCACCGTGACAGCGTGTCTACACAGAACGTGGCTCGTGGCAATTATTTATTGCAGTAGAATTTTTACGAAACTATCAAAACTGTTTGATATAAGTTGAGCGTTGTTCTAATCGTGAATCTCGCGTCTTAGGTCGTCGGCTCTCCGTTACCAAAACTTTGGCAGCGGTTGGTCTTCCCTCGATGGGGTTCGGAACACTATCTCATTCGCGGTGAGGATTTATTCGCCGCGGAGGAGAACTAATATCGGGAACCGCGATATTTTCACGACAGAAAGTTAATATAACCGTCGTGTACACGGTCGAAACAACAAAGTTGTGCAGTATCGCGGCGTAGCAGCGCGATATTATACCGGTCGGGGTTGGAACGCGGCGCTAAAGATTGGCTTTTATGAGCGAGTATTTAGAGCCCGGGGTACCTTATAACCTGCAGCCAGATTTTCACGAGCCGAGAGCGCAAGTTTATTATTGCCCGTTCGCGGTTATTGATGGCGGCCGCGGGCCCTGGGACGGTTTCTCCGCGCGTTAAAACGGCCGGAGCAATCCCGGTTGTAATGAGATTTCGTTCGAGATAACGCGATTTTTTCATCGGCGTTAACGCGACGAGCCTTGAGAGGCCGCCGCCTTGCCCCAGATCCGAAAGAGACCTCGTCGCGAAAATCGGCTTTAACATCTTTCTCGGCTAGAACCAGTCCGACGTTTTTCAGAGACCGCGATCCGTCTTTACCGACGATTATAACCGTTTCTTTGACGAAGCACCGAATGGAACTTCGATTATTTCGTTGGATCTCCTTCGAGGCGAGAGACGGAGCGGATTTGAATCGGATAAGAGGGTCTATAAACTAGACAGAACTAGGGTAGTCTTTTTGAACCATTTTCCCCGACAGGAAGAAAGCTCTTTAGCCGGTTAAAGTTATCGGTGATAAACGAAAGCGTCAGATTGCAGATATTCCAGGCCGATCTGTATTTAAATTTAACGGCGGGACAGCTGGGTAAATTTTTACGTCCGATAACGGCGAACGCAGTCAGATCCTTATTGGCTATTCGCTCGTAGGCGAGACGCGCTGGCTCGCTTCCAGTAGTCGCTCCGAAACCTCTTCCCTCTTTGGAACTAGTTCGTATAATTCTATTCCAAATTGTCTCTTTCGTCGAGTCTACTCGTAATTGGAATTCCGACAATTGTACATTTAGTCTTTTTAATCATTTATTTATAATGGCGCGACTTTCCTCAGAGTCAATCGTTTCGTTGCGTTTGGAGATCCGAATCAGACGAGATTCAATAGACAGAATAAATACAAAAAATTCGTACTTTCCTAGAGAGCGTATAATATTCATACGCGTATGATGATTGTACTNGTTCCAGTAGTCGCTCCGAAACCTCTTCCCTCTTCGAAACTAGTTCGTATAATTCTATTCCAAATTGTCCCTTTCGTCGAGTCTACTCGTAATTGGAATTCCGACAATTGTACATTTAGTCTTTTTAATCATTTATTTATAATGTCGCGACTTTTCTCAGTTCGTCGCGTTTGGAGATCCGAATCAGACGAGATTCAATAGACAGAATAAATCCAAAAAATTCGTACTTTCCTAGAGAGCGTATAATATTCATACGCGTATGATGATTGTACTATTATCAATCCTCCCCCAATTGCCGTTTTCGTACATTTTGTAAATACTTGGATGCTCGTCGCGCATTAGAGGAACACAGGACACAATTTTCTCGTTAATCGTAGTTTCAGCTAGTCGCGTCGATCGTTTGACACACTTAGAGCGTTTTAAAGTCACGTGCAGCTGTTCGTTGAAAATCACCGGTGCTAGCAAAATAACATCACGGGACGCGTAGTAAAAAGGCTAGTAAAACGAGTTTTTGTGCCGCGACAATAAATGCCATGAAAGAGCAGCGTTGAAACGTTTTTCAGGGTGTTGTACGCGGGCAAGAAATCGTCGGCCACGCGCGGCCTCCATCGAATTCGAATACACACCGAACGGCGAATAAATCGGCGCCGGGCGTCGAGTTCTTGCGGCATATTTTTTCCGCCGACTCGCCCTTAATCACGGCCGCGCCGCCGAAACGATATTTCCGAGCTTTTTGTATCGGCGCCGTTTATTCCTGCCGGTCTAATACGCGGTCGTTATATTTAACGAGGGCGAAAGTTTTCGCGGCTGCGGGCTCATGAATATGGAGGACCCGCCGCGAATTTTCTTCTTCTTCTACCCGCCGCCCCTTTAATTTCCGCGCCCGAGGATCGTATCTTCGGCGACGGTCGTTATTTTCATGGTTGAATCGCGCCCCGCTCGCGTTTCGCCCGCCCGTTCGGATAATTATTTTCGACCGTGGACAACGGGTCCTCGTCCGAGAACGTTTAGCTCCTCGACGGCGATCGAGTGCGAAAACGCGACGCGGTCGAATTTTTATTCCGACCGCGGTTTCTCTATTTTTTTCGCGAGCGGCGTCCTTTTTCGGACGCGGCCTCCGCGCGGAATCGATGGAACTAGCGGCGGTATTGTGGCGCCGGGACAAAAGCAAAAATTCCCTCGGTGGAAGATTGCGCCCGGGTGAAATTCGAAAATCGTGTCCGCGTCGGGTACGAGGGCGACGTTTGTTCCGCGTGAGAGTAATGTTTGCGGTGCGCTTCGAAACGTCGATACACGGTTACACTCCCGTATAAATATTCAGATATGTTGTACACCGACGACTCGAAAACGGGCTATTAACCTACGGTTAATACCGCGTGAACGTATCTTTTGTTCGAAAATATCGGGCCGACCGCTCGGCTTCATAACCAGATAATATAAATACTTGTGTCCGCGTTAAAACATTATCGTTCCCGGGCCGAGTCGGGAACTTTCCGGGATATTAAGCCGGGAATAATTGGCCGGCTCTCTTGTAAACCACTCGCACCGGGACTCTCGTCACTGGGGAACAATGGGACGTACAAAAGTTCCGGGAGAATCGTTCGGTTAAACGTTTCGGCTCGGTGCTCGACGAGTTTCATTTTTCGAACGTATGAAAAACAATTTTCGCCAGCCGCGTTTGCGTACGACCGGCTCGCGTCCTCAATTAGCGAACTCTACCTACGGATTAAGTTCGCGAATTAATTCGACTTCGATAGCTCCATCGATTTGCCTCTCAAATTCGGGCCAAGTGTTTCCCGGATCGTTTACCCGTTTCCTGAGTTCGCCGAGATTCTTCCCTCGGCTGATGTTCAAATAGTATCCGAAGATTTAGTTAATAGAATAACAATATTGCTTCGACAAAAAGAGGTACGCGTATAATTATGTCCATGAAACGACAGAGTAATTTCGTTGAAGAACGGTAGTAATAATTTTCATTCGTAACGACCCAATTAGTTTTACGATTTATTTCTGAAATATTTCCAAGTTTCAAAAATTTGCAATTATCTACATTTTAATTAACGCGAGCAAGAACACATATAACACTTTGTCGAATCGATGTCGGTGGCCGTTTTTACATTCACAATTCCGTAATCCTTAAAAATAGTAGTCGTAAGATGTTTGTAATATACCGGGACGAGTTCGGCGAGAAGAACGGCGGAGGAGAAGCTTCTTTGGCCGCGGAATCGATATCACAGATTCAAAAGGGAGTCGCGACTGTAAGAAAAACCGCGAGGAAGTTTCGTGAAGGGACGGGTTGGCTGTGAGCGAAATCGATCAGCCCCCGATAACAGGGCCTGATCCGTTTATCGGCGTAGCTCGTCTTTGGCCGGAAGTTACGTGCTCGGCGTAATTTCAAAATGTAATTAGAGCCGACGGTGGGAGGTGTTACATGGGCGACCGATAGCAATTAGTCAGCCGGTGATTGGCCAAAGACCTGGTCGATCGGTCGGGCCCGGCCTCGTCACACTTTTTATCCGGCTGGTTAAAAGTTGCGGCGGTGAAAGAAAAATTGCTCGCGGTCACCGTGTTCTATTTTCCCTCCCGCACGATGCAAATAAAAGACGATTTTTATTGGTCGCCCGTTTAAGCTCGTCCATCCTCCCGGGAAGCATCACCTGTTGCCTCGTCACTAGACCTCTTAGCTTTCTTATCTTACGCGCGACGGAGGGTTGAAAACGGGACGGACGTCTGTAGGGAAATCGTTTTTCAAACGAACACGCAATATCATTCACGCGTTACGTCGACAAAGTAATTAAAATAAAAATCTAAAGTATATCTGTTAATCGGAAACTTAAAAAAATGATAAAGACTCGATCGTTAGAGAGTTCGTTAATTCCCAACGACTTTTCGAAGGAAGTCTCTTTAATAAGTTCGTCGCCCATCGACCGGCGCCTAGGAAATATTAATTATCGAACCTCTAATGGAAGTTCATCGAGGCAGCCGACGATTAATCCGTAATTAATGGCAGGCGAAAGAAAGGGTTTTCGTCCGGCGGACAATAGGTCCCATTCGAACGAGAAAATAACGTAGGAGCCGCCAGCCGATCGATTTTGACTCGGTTCGAGGCAGGAACTCGCGGAACAACGTAGAGTTTAAACCGTATTCACCGGGTTCTGGCTTGCAGGTTTATCGGGTTGCTCACGGGTGGCATGACGTCGCTAACAGGCAATCTCTGTACTGATTAACAGAACGATTGTGTCGGTTGATTGGCGCGGAGTGTATTAGACTGTCGGCCGCGCTCGCAAATACGCGTGAGACCGTTTAATGCCGGGCCGGCGCGCCCCTAGGATTGCCGCTTGTTGATTCGGAATGCTTTCGATCGCGACACGCCCGGGACCGGCGACGTCGTTTGCGTTCACGCTTCCGGCCCCGAATCGTTCCGGCCCCTAAGCGGAAATCCGAATTATTACACGAGATTAGAACATCGGCTCGATTTCAGTAAAAAATCCGACGAATCTCNTGGCATAATTACAAATGGTAACAATAATTACCAAAAGGTAATCGCGATTAATAAATAGAAATTCTTTGTCCCCCGTCGTTTTTCGATTTCTGGGTACCGACGCTTAATTCGAATTTGAGAAAGAAGCGATACAGGATAAAACGGATAGAGATATCTAAATTCGATTACTGTTCCCGTCGCGACGATATTGGCCGGTTAATTTCTAAATGCACGTCGATAATTATTTTCCGATAACGTCGTCGACCCGATTTAAATAGCGAGCAGCGGCAAGAAATCCGGGGACAGAGGCAACGAAATCGATTATACGCAGCCCCGGCAATTTATTACGGCTAATATCGCGACATGGTTCAAAGCAGTCGACGCGACCGGTTATAGAAGCCATTCGATATCGCTAATGACATTTCCCGAAGACCCGCCGAGCCAAATTCTGGCTCGAACCTCTCGATTCCTGATTAAAACGCTACCGTTTCGTTCGCCCGGCCGTCGAACGTTCTCGAAACCGTTTCTCGAGCGAATTTATCGAGAAAATCGGAGAAATTAAAGAGACAGGAACATTGTTCATCTGTATTTCTCGTCGAAACGTTACCCTTTCATCTCCGGGCCGTGAAACGGCGGAAATCATCTTGCTAAGAGCAACATTCGCCGGTCATCGTTTTTCAAGTGCATTTATGGGAACGGGCGGAGAAATTGCGATCGTGAAAGATGCAGCAGCGAATATCGTGTAGATTCGCGGTCCAACGGGGGCGTACGTGAGCCTTAAATAATTGGAATCCGCGGAGCTACCGTCCCGGAGATCGATACCTGCTCGTTGTTTGCGTGTCTCTCGATTTCGTATGCCGAAACGGCCTCCGCTGTTCCATTATATTCGTCTTACCGGCTCGATGCTTTATGAATTTTAATTTCCCCGCGTTCGTTTTATGAACGCGGGGGAGGAGAGATGAAACGAACAACGCCGACTCCCCGGTTTCCGTCGACAAAGCGGCCGGACGTCCATACCCGTCTTGTAATCGAATAATATCCCGTAAACCGAATTTGCAGCCCGCGGACCGAACGGCGAAATTCTATTACATAACGTGCTTTGCGGTTCGCCAGTACGCGGAGTTAATTGTTAAGTGTCCGCTGCTCGCGGCTGATTTTCAACTAATATATCGAATTATCGATTCACGGTAACCGCGCCGGACGAATTAGTAAGAAACGTCATTCACGATTAACCGCGCTAGTCGCCGATTTTATTGTTAAATCGGACAGAAATACATTTGCTTTATTAGAACGGTCGTTCGATCGTCGTCTGCATACCACGATAACTTCATACATAAAACGAAAGAACGACGGAATATACATATGTATATGTATGTATACGTATTTCATTGAACTCTGCGGTCACAGAATCGTTCATATCTCTGAATAGTTTGAGATATTTAAAAAAGTGTGGACGGATCGTTGTTCCGTTTCGGTTGGCTCGATTCTAATTTCGATCGGGCCGGCAGGAAATAGCCGGCGCGTAGCTTCCTCGGGCGTATTCAAATAATATCGCGCAAATCGAATTTGCGGTTCGCCAAATACGGACATGGCGTGGCGCGCCGATCCGTTCCGTTTGACCGTGTCATCAATTACGGGGTTTATCCAACGCCTTCGCGTACCGCCGCCGCCGATTCGGCTCCTGACACGAATTACCGTGCTTTTTCCCCGTCGAAACGGCCGACGAGATTCTTTGGCCGTCGTCGGGGGTTTAGGGCCGTGTAAAACGTTCGCCGGCCCATAGATCCTATGGCCGACGGCGACCCGTTTACTGCCGCCGTGCAAATTGAACGAATCCGTGAAACCTCGGCGAAGGATAAATACGCGGGGTTCACGAGCGCCGGCGATATTTTATTGCTCTTATCTCTCGCTCCGTCGGAGAAACGCGCCGCGTCGATGAAAACCGCGGCCAGAGAGAGAGAGGATCTCGACGTTCGGAAGCAGCGCGACTCATAATTACCGCGAAGGATCCTCCCGGTGAAAAAATGTTCGCCCGGACAGCCTCGGCTGAAAAGCCTATCTCGAAAGAGACGCTTGACAAATTTTCATGCTGCAGATTTTTAATGTTGACGCACATTCCGGGCGTGTGCATAAAAAATGTAAAAGCGTATCGCGCGGCCATGAATAATCTCTCGCGAGATATAAATCACCTGTCGGTGCCTCGTAATCTGAACATAATGGAACACACGGTTTTAGCGCTTTTATGTTAAAATGAGTGACGCAAAGTTTTGACAATCGTACTTTGGATCGCGTGACCAAAGGAGATATCTTCTTTGCGAGGATCAAACGGTCGAGAGTATAAATTTCTCTCAGAGTCCGTTTCATTTGGTGTAATGAGGGCATAATTCGGGCTAAGACCGTCGGATCGATTTTTCCGCGGCAGAATAATTAGGTCCGCGCGAAATGGCAATGGCATCCTGTCGGGGGACGNCGTTAAAATGAATGACGCAAAGTTTTAACAATCGTACTTTGGATCGCGTGACGAAACGGGATATCTTCTTTGCGAAGATCAAACGGTCGAGAGTATAAATTTCTCTCAGAGTCCGTTTCATTTGGTATAATGAGGGCATAATTCGGGCTAAGACCGTTGGATCGATTTTTCCACGACAGAATAATTAGGTCCGCGCGAAATGGCAATGGCATCCTGTCGGGGGACGGTTAACAGCAATCTATTAAAGCCCCGGACGGTTTCGTAACGATAGCTGGCTACGTACCACGATCGGGTGTCGTCCTTTGACGTCAGCCCAATTAACGATTATCGATTCGACGTGACGGAAGTGCTCCTAATTAATTTGCAGCCACACCTCTTTCGCGACCGTTGACACGTACCCGCTTGGTTATACCTGGCAAAAATGACCCTCCGCGCTTTTTCCATCGGCCGCCAGCTGAACAATCGTTACGTCAAAACGTCGGTTAATCGATCATCGAGCTCGAACACGATGTTTAAAAGCCAATATTTTGAAAACTAGCCTCGCGCGTGACGGACACGAGGATAAAATAATTGAGTGGGAGCGAATTGTTCAGTGTTTCTGATCACGACCGATTTATTTCGTCCTCTACTCTGTACGACGCGTGCCGTCTCGTCTTATTATCGGAACTTCCACGGCCGTCGTCACACGTACAGGTTGGAACACCGATCAATCTTTCAGACCAGGTCGATTTGCCTAATTCAGCTACTCAGACTTTAACTACTTCGGCTACTTAGACGGGCATGAATAAAAAATAAGCTTCGGGTCATGGCGAGTTACGGCGTTCGCTTGTGAAAGCTTGATTCCAGTCATTAACCGTTCTATAATTTTATAGAGCGGTGGAAGCGATTTTTCTCGTACCGAGCGGGTGAAACATCGTTTCTGAGGTCGTGTCATTGCAAAGGCGTGAGCCACGCGAAGTGGTCACGCGAGTGTATGAAAAAATGAGGGGACGGAGTGGGAAGGGGTGGCGTGTCCGGAAAAGGGACGGAAATCGGAGCGATGAATTATGCATGCCAGGAATCGAAGCGTGGCTATACATGCAACATTGATCGTCGAAATGCCGCATTACGTATTTGGAGCGTGTACGCCGCGAGATATATCCCGAAAATACTCGCAACGACGTGAAACGCGCGACGCTCCGCGTAGGAAAAAATAAGAACACCGCGTCGCCGTTCCTCGACGACGACACCCGGCCTCCCGTTCCTGTAATTTCCTCTGCGCGCGATATTCTCCCGGGAAAATGAATAGTCGATTCCACAGATCGACCTGCTTTCTCGACATTAAAGACTTAGGGTAGTTATCGTATTTTCTAATTTTCCTCTTTTATTTCATAAACAACAATTCGTTTTTTATGTGATATTTCATTTGACGCTTGTCGAATCTGTCTAAGGAAAGCCATAAAACAACTTGTACTAAATTGTCTTAAGATCGAGATTAAAATCGACGAACTTTGATTAATTATACCGCAAAATATGATAAGGTTTGAAGTTGGGAAAGTAGTTTGAGCAATACGGCGAGAAGTCAAGGTACAGGAGTTGGCGAACGCGTCTGTCATTCCGAAAAGTAAAATTCCGTGTCGAAGCGAAATTAGTTTAGTATGAAAACGGGAAAGCTCGAGAGTATCGCGGAACCTGGTGAAAGCCACTTCATCGGTTCAAGGCTTCAAATTCGAGCTTTCCGATACAACGCGTCAGCCAATTCAATTTGCTTTCCACTTTGACGCGAAAGCCGCGGGGCTCCCGGTTCCTCGGCGAAACAAAACTTTCTTTCCGACGCTTTGCCTAGACGACGGCGACGGCGACGGTCGCAGAAATTTTCTCACGTAATTTCCCTCGCGCCGCTCGAACCCGCGATAATCCGCGAAATCGAATTCCCGTCGAATTTAAAATTCATTCTGTACAACGTGACACGGTGTATTTCTAGTATTGAACCGCGGTTCGTTCGTCGGCCGAACGGTCGCCGTTAATTAAAGGCTCGCGGGCAACGTTTCGAGCGACGGCGGTGGTGCTTGTTGGCACGTTGCCTAGGCCGACGGAAATTTAAGACCCGAACCGCCTTTTGATTCGCCCGACCCGACCCCGCAACGTTCCCAATGCATAATTCATTGTTAGACTAATTTCATCCCCGCACGAGCTGCTCTTTTCTCCGTTTCGTTGCGCACGAACCTCTCGCCTCGTCTCGCGATCCCGCGATTAACCATCGACGTTCGTGACAGTCTGCGACGTTGAAAGGCTCGCCTCCTCTATTAACGTTTTCCCTTTTCGTACGCGACCGCGGAAAGCGTCGGAGGAAATTCACCGAGCCGCTCCTTTGATCGTGTTCCCCCTCGCGCGTTTAAATATAATCGAATTACTCATTCCTCGTGGTCGCGTTGCTTTTGTTCCCGGCGAATTGACTTAACGTTTACCCCGTCGTCGTCGCCTTTGTCATAGACTCGGTCCACGTCCGTTCGAGGAAACCTTCGAGCGCGTAAGAAGTAAATTATTAAAAATAAATTCGACGTTGAACAACTATAAGTCCTCGCGTTTAATACGAGGAATGTACACAAACGGTGTACGAGGGGTACAGCGAGAATAGGAAAGTATGACGTATGGGGTAATGTGGACACGCGGCAAGTTAAGCGAGGATCGCAATTACACGGACGAACAATGCCGTGTTCACCGATCAACTGACCGTTAACGGTTGCCAATGAATCGTTAATAGACACCGATGGCGCATACCCTGCGTACACCCGATGCCTGCAATATTTAGAGCGACCGGGGAAATGAGCTAGCCGCTCGGTAAATTTTCTATGCTCTCTGGGAGGGTGCTATCGATTTCTAAATGAAACGGATAATTTGCGACGGGGAATTAATTCCGGCGTTCATCGCGAAATGGAAAGCGCTAAAACATTCACGGTGACGCGTGATCGAATACAGCCAATGCCGTTTCTTTCCGACCGGTAACACCGATATAAAATCGGGCTTCGACAAAGTCGTTTGGTAAAGTCGTCTTTTGGACCGGTAACAGCGACAAGCCTTACGTTTCGAAATTCGTCAAAGGAACGAATGGATTAAAACCAAGTTTCTATGGTAATTTCATGGATGCGTTTTTACATTCTTTTATTTATTTATTTAATTCACTTTTCTTATAACTATTAATTTATTTAATTCTACTCTTCTGCGTGTTTTTGGTAAAGTCGGGCTTTGATAAAGTCGTTTCTTTGGGACCGGTAACAGCGATAAGCCTTACGTTTCGAAATTCGTCAAAGGAACGAATGGATTAAAACCAAGTTTCTATGGTAATTTCATGGATGCGTTTTTACATTCTTTTATTTATTTATTTAATTCACTTTTCTTATAACTATTAATTTATTTAATTCTACTCTTCTGCGTGTTTTTGGTATAGTCGGGCTTTGATAAAGTCGTTTGGTAAAATCGTTTCTTTGGGACCGGTAACAGCAATAAGCCTTACGTTTCGAAATTCGTCAAAGGAACGAATGAATTAAAACCAAGTTTCTATGGTAATTTCATGGATGCGTTTTTACATTCTTTTATTTATTTATTTAATTCACTTTTCTTATAACTATTAATTTATTTAATTCTACTCTTCTGCGTGTTTTTGGTAAAGTCGGGCTTTGATAAAGTCGTTTGGTAAAATCGTTTCTTTGGGACCGGTAACAGCAATAAGCTTTACGTTTCGAAATTCGTCAAAGGAACGAATGGATTAAAACCAAGTTTCTATGATAATTTCATGGAAGAGTTTTTATATTCTACTCTTCTGCGTGTTTTTGGTAAAGTCGGGCTTTGATAAAAAAGCGATAAGTTTTATGTTTCGAAATTCGTCAAAGGAACGAATGGATTAAAACCAAGTATCTACGATAATTCCATAGAAGCGTTTTTGTATTCTACTCTTCTGCGTGCTTTTGATACAGTCGGTGTTTGATCGCGTGATCGCGATTGAAAAACGTGTAATTACTCGAGCGTCTCGTTAGGAGAGCATCGATCTTTGTAAAAGAGGGCGGCTGGCATTGTCGAGGCCATCATTTACGAGTCCGTGGACGTTTACAGCATGATGCAGTCCAAGTGGGCATCTGCGCGGGTCGCGGCAACCGGGTCACGGTTCATCGGTGAATCCTCCGTGTACAGAGAGAGAGCGAGCGGCACGAGCTGCAATACACCTAATTCATTAATCAAGCCACGCGCGGCAACGGAGTCACGAATACCGACGCAATCGCGACTCCGCGATCGTAAATCATGCGATCACGTTCTGCAGTACACGGGATCGGATGCAACGCGTGCGGACCGGCCGCCGAGGTGTTAATTATTATTAATAGTACCGGTGACTGACGATCGTCCGCGGCCGCATTTGTAACCTGTCAAAAACTCGATCATTCTTTCGTTTTACTATCGACGCACGAAAAGGATCAGCGAGAATTGTCGTTTTGAAACGACGATGGTAAAAAGGATTTCGCGATTCATCGAATCGACGAAGGAAATATGAGATTCGTGTAAGAAGATTTAAATATGATATTTTTTCGATGGCACTCGCTTCCGGTGATCGGACAGTCGCTGTTACAGCATATCGTATACTATAGCGTCATAGATCACGCGACAGCTTTCGACCGCACAGGCCGTATAAATCTAAAACAAATTAGCACGTGCCATCGATTTTTTATTTATCGTCCGGTACGAAAACTTAAAAAATGAAGAATATCGCGATTCGTCATTCTAGATCGTCGAATATGGCTGTCGATCTCCTCGTCAGGCCTCGGCGATTTGCGATGAAATTAACGATTAACGTTTCAAAAGAATGCAGGGACAAAGGAAGGTAGTTCTTGAAAAGCTGCGAAACGCGGCCGGAAGAACGGAGGGACGGGAGGGTGGTCACTCGCCGTGATTCCGCGGATCGCGTCGACGCGTTATGACAACGGGAAAACGAATCTGTCCCAATACGAAGATCGGTGGAAGCATCCGCGTGGCTTTATGCGATCGTCAACCGGTGGGTAGCTGAAAAACGATCGAGTGGAAACCGCGAAGGTTTTCCGTATACGATAATTCCGTGTCGACGTCTAGGATCGATCCGCGGAGAGCGAGCACCGCGCGTCGAGCAGGGAGGATCCGTCTGACGGCTTTTAATCCATCAATGTTCGGCCTCTTTTCGATCGCTGGACGTCCCTTCGACGGGCAAATAAAAGACCCTTTCGCTTTCGAGCTCTTCGCTCTATTGGACGAGATTAAACGTCGATTGTATCTCGATCCGGCGCGGCCGCTTTGTTCGCACCCTCTCGCCGTCGGTATGACATTGATTTTCATTGGCCCACCCTCTCGCCTCGTCTAATCCCACGCAGCTTTCGAAATTCGATCGATGACTTTCGAGCGGACACGGTGAAAATTGTCACGCGTCCTGGAATTTCTCACTGGGGGGGCCTCGTAGTCTTATCTCCGTTTCAAGGGTTCGCCGTTCGAGATTAAACCTCACATTCCCTTTAATGCCGTGATTCTAGTTTACGCTCCACCGGTTTGCTCATTAGGCGCGCGTTTACGCAGCTTCATCAAGTATCTCGAGTTTCCTAATAAATGCGGTCCGCGTTTAAATTATGCCGGTCATATCCGGTGGCTTTGCCCCACGGCCATGGAAACTGGCCACTGGAGAGTATAATCTTTCATGAGGTACACATTACCCGGCCGAACTCGTCTTAACCCTAACTTGTCCTTCGTTATTTCGGGAACAAATTGGCAGCGTGGCTCAAATTTCGATCGGCCGATCAAAGAGTTCGGCGTTTTAAGAGAATGCGGGGCGAGGAGGCGTGAAAACGGGTTTCCGCCGTTTCAAAGACTCGGCGGCACGCCGCGCCGTCGAGAGCAGATTACTATTATTTCCGGCAGAACGGCCGACGCATCGCGTCCCGGCGAATCGATTTATTTCACGCTTCACGCTGAACGCGTTGCCGGAATAATTTGCGCGACGAGCTATAATAAAAAGGTCTCCCTTCACGCCGTCGTCGTCGTCGTCGTCGTCGTCGGTGCCGACAGCCGGCGTACACGCGCCCGTAATCACCCGCACAAAGACGCGCGTTCATGCTCGGTGTCTTGTTCGTTCGTTTCCTCCGGGGCGGGGTATTTTATATAGAGAGCGAGTCGGCCGTGAAAGTGCGGGATTTCCTCCGCGAGAGCTCACGTCCCCGCGACAATTCCCGGTTGAAAGCCTCGGATTTCCACCGAAGCACCGTATCAAGAAACTCTACTCTCCGATATCGGCGTGTAACCGGGTTCCAAAAATGTCGCGGCGTCCCAAATCGCGAGATAAACTCCCGGATTCAATATTTCGATCCGCCCGTCCTAGAACGACTCTCCCACTTCAGTATTTTAACTGTTATTCGTTACGTAGGCCGAGTTTCCTTCGTATCCAGGTCGCGGAACTCCCGTCTCACCCTTCCCGCGTTTCTCTTCTCAAAGTGGTTTAATCTGCGGCAATCTTCCCCCCGCTATCCCATTTACTCTCTGCCCGTTGCCGTTTCTTTCTACCCTCGTTCCCATTTAATTCTATTCACGAGGCAACAGCTAATTTTAAAAGGCTACAACGCTCGTTGCCCTCCGCCGCCGTCGGTTCGCGAAACTAACCCTCCCTTTTTTCCCGACGGTCTCGGTGTTCGTTAACTCGACGCCGCCGCCGCCGTCACGAAGGGAATTAAAGAACTCGCGTCTAATCACCTCGGGATTACAGAAAGATTTCCCGAGCGTCGATTCACGAGAATCGCCGTTAATTAGTTCTCGGAAAAATTGCAGTCGGAAATAGAAATCGCTCTCGTTCTTCTTTCTCGAGATTTATCGTCTCCTTTGCCAAAGATCGGGCGTCGAAGAAATTGTTGAAAAGACGAGCACGAGGCCTGACGCGTTGTTAAACGCGCGTCGACGTTGTCTTGACGCTGTCGTACGATAATCGAGCGGGTGAACAAAGGGTCGATGGTTGGGTCACGGATCTGATATGCCGTCTGGTTCGATTACGGTTGGCCGACGACTGAACGTCGTATCTGACGCGCTGCGTTCGCGCGGCATAATGTATGAGCGTCGCGGAATACGACGGAACCGGTGTACGATATTAATGAGATCCGCGTGAAATTTCATCCGAACAGAAGGCAGGGATCGCCGACGCGGATTCTCACCGACGAGACAGCTCTCCGATGCTGGCGATAAACTCGTTTCCCCAAGACGACTTTGCAAAGTTTTCGGAGTGATTGCCGGAGTTTTAATTGATTTGGGAATTGTCTCGTGAAATTAACGGAATTACGTGTGAAGGATTTAGAAATTCGCGTGTGAGCACCGTTCGATCAATAATGGAACCGTAATTGGTTTCATCTTCTCTGGCAGGAGAATATCTCTCAGGCGAAATTTATTTGGCAAATTTAATGTGTTTTCCAATGGGAATTAAATTAATATGACGTTGATCTTTATGGAATGCCGAATTGCAGAACGTCGTGGTCGACTCTTTAGAAAAATAGCCGCGATCTTAGAATTAACCGCGATCTTTCGACGTAGCACTGGTCTGCCAATCAGTATTCATTCGCATAATATCAATTCGTATTAGTATCAATTCGCTGATCGAACATGTATGATATACTTTTCTCTGTACGAGACGAGATGAAATTTGCATGAAGAATAGAACGATAATAGAGCAATGAATAAGACAAGACAGTTGGTAATGCGAGTGCTCTTTCTCAGGCTTACGAGGGAGTACATGTCTGTTCCTTAAAGTAGGCGACTCCTTAATTAGCCCTTATTTCAAGATCTAGACAGCTCCCGAGAGCGCGGGGCTCGTTCGTTATTACTCAGTCTGCGTGTTCCGTACAAGCTACACGTTTATCAAAACGGAATACGACCGAGACACTTTGCATCGAGATTTATCATCCGCGGGACAAGTTCGAGTTCCTGCGCGCATCACGAGTGGCCACGCTTACCGTTTTCCGAATCGAAAGGCAATTAATGCCGAGAGCCTGTATCCGGCCGAGATTAATCGGTCGCGGGAATAATAGGGGCCGTGCGTGTTTACTCGGATTTGCAGCAGCCATCAGGCTTTAATGGGTGCATAATGCACATCAAATTGAATCGATCCGCGATTAAATCGTGCTCCATCCCTGCCCAGCTCGAACCTCCGCGTTTCGGGTCAAAAACAAGCGCGGGCTTCTTCGCTCATCAAGACCTTACGAAAACTTCATAACCCATCGCGTTTATTATGAATTTATTTGATTTGAAAATCGACAAAATTATTATTTTATTTTATTTTTATTTTCTCCAAAACCATTCTCTGCAATACGTAAAAGGGTTAATTACCCGTGAATTATGAATTTATTTGATTTGAAAATCGACAAAATCATTATTTTATTTTATTTTTATTTTCTCCAAAATCATTCTCTGCAATATGTAAAAGAGTTAATTACCCATGAATTAAATAAATAAATAAATTTGTATCATTATTTTATTTTGATCATATCGTAATATAATTTGATGGTAGAGCGCGCGAGACAAGAGAAACGGGAAATGTCTGTTCACGCGGAAAAGATGATCCCGGATGATCGGGAACTCGTGTCTGGTCGCATTATTAAAAAGCTCGTTCGACTCGTCTCGAGAAAGGATTTGACCTCTCGCGAAGTAGGAGAGCCGGGCCGGAGTGGAAACGCGTGCGGATCTCACGTGGCATGCACGATGGTACGTGGTACGCTCGGGGGGCCGTATTGATATCGAGCGGCACATCGTCGACTGGTAAAGCGTTATGTATGCATGCAATATTCAAGCCCGAAGCATCAGCTGCGCGGGATCGAGGGCCAGGACTCGGTCGAACGGGTAAAAAACGGTTGTCGTCCGGTCCCGCGTGTTGCCTCTGGGAAATCAGGTGGCAGTTACATTTATCGACCGGCTGCTCCCCGGAGTTTTCCTGACGATTCGTGGCCAACCACCTGCACGCGACCCATCGACACTTCCACTTCCGACGCGCGTTCCGTGTGCACGCGTTTTTTCCCCTTTTTTCACGGCGAGCGACGCGCCCCGGTCGATCGAACGGTTTCGAAGGATCTTCTCGGTTCCCCTCCCGAATCGTGGCAGCGGAAGTCCCGTCGTAAATCCGACCTCGAAGGAGCCTCTCGCCGATTCTTTCGCCGGATAATCGAACGAACGAAATCGGTCGTGGCGAGCATCGAAATTTGCAAACCGAATGCGGGATCTCTATTGTGGTTCCTATTCCGAGCGCGGAAGAGCTTTCCGCGTTAAAGAGAAACTGGAACGCGACGCACTCGAGCTGCGAAATATTTCGAATAAAAGGGACCGGGCTCCGTTCCGGATAACGGTATTTCCCAGCAGGACCGAATGTTTTATTTATAGACACGGGAATGGGTGTTCTATGTAAAAGTGGTCCCGCGGCGTTTCTTAACAAGTGCCGTTCCGGCCGCGGGACGACGGTTTCGTGGCTCGTCGAGAGGTATCGGGAAATCGGCCGGAACCGATGCGGCGCGTCTCCGGGGCGATCGCGCGTACGTATACTATATTACTCCGCTCGTGCCACTTACGGGAACTCGGCGGCGGGCCATGAAAATCGAGGGTACACTTTTAATTAGAGCAGGCCGCGGGGAGAAGAGTAAGAGAATAATTAAATTACTCGGCGTCGCGCACTCGATTTCCGTCGGAAGCAGTATGGAAATTTATAAGTACCTTTTATGGAGCCATTTCTCGCCCAGGCAAAGTTCCTCTTATTAGATCTGCGAGCTCTCGCGAGTACATACTAACTTAAATTGAAGATACAAGCCTCGATAAATTCAAATTCGAATTTGAATCTTTAAACGTGTTTGAAATTGAAATTCGGCTCCCGCTTTTATCGTCTATCGCGAGGTCTGGCGAATATTACAAATCGTTATCTCAAACGGAGGATCCCATGGAATGGAACTCGTATAAACGCGTTTTCTGTGTTAACGATTTTCATGAACCGGAAAAAGTCGACGTCGAAACCGCGTTATTATTTATGGGTGTTTACTGGAATTTCGATCTCGTTCGCGTCGNAGGGGGAGTATAATTAATAAGCTCCCCGGATGTGCACCGACATTTTCCGCTTCACTTNGTCGGACTTATGAACGGGAGTGTACGCGTTTGCGGACGTTACGCTTTATTATCGGCATTCGGCGGCAATGAATCAGCTGATAATAAAGGATTCTGGCATCGCATCCAGCCCAGAGCGTTCTCCCGTCGCGTCGTTTCGATAACGTCCCGCGGGAGAGAAATATCGTATTACCGTTACACATTACCGTATGCCATTCGAGTTTCCTCGGTCGATCGAAATTCACGGTGATCGCGTCCCAGTCAAATAGTATCCGATCATAAAATCGCGAAGCGCCGCGCCGCCCCTTGAAATATCGTCGAAAAAAAAAAAACAACAACGAGAGGTGCGATTCCTTCTGTTCCCGCGCCCGAGGAACAATGTACCTCCGTTGTTTCGGATATGAAACGTTAATAGCCAGGTTTTTTCGTCGACGAAATATACGGGAACGCGGTCGGGTCACGGCCGGTTCCCATTGAACCGGAAACGGTCGAGAGAAACGAACGCAGATAACGAGAAACACCGGGAGGATTTGCGGTCCTCGTAAACTTCCGAATATCCGCAAAAATGGAGGCGGAGGAAATTAGTCGCGTCTCGGACGATTCCGGAAGTTCGACTTGGAAAAAGTGTGAGATAAACGTTGGCGCGCGTACAAACAGCTTCGAGGACTTAACGAATCCGAGTCCCGAGAAGACGAAACAATTTTCTTTCGCGTCATCATTTTATTTTTCGACCGACCGTCTCGTAGAAGGGAGATGCTCCGGAGTCGACTCGGCTTTCGGAGATCGTCTACGTCGGCGGAAAGTTGACCCGCGGAAAGAGTCGAGCGAACTTAGCGCGGACTTTCGACGTTCCAAGGTAATAACTACTACGTTCTCCACCTCTCTTTGTTCCTATCGATCAGCATCGCGAAACAAAATCTCGTCTGACGGTCCGCGAGAGCACGTGGACCCGAATCGGTGGCCCTCGTTCATCGGTAGCAGCAATATCGATTACGTCCATCACTCGCGTAGATATCAAAGGAGCGAGGGTTTAAATTACGGGTGAGCGTGATCGAGCGATGGCAATTTCGATCAAAACGCGACGAAGCTTTTACTGCCGGGACATTTCACTTCCCTCAACAAAAATTATGAATCTNGTGGACCCGAATCGGTGGCCCTCGTTCATCGGTAGCAGCAATATCGATTACGTCCATCACTCGCGTAGATATCAAAGGAGCGAGGGTTTAAATTACGGGTGAGCGTGATCGAGCGATGGCAATTTCGATCAAAACGCGACGAAGCTTTTACTGCCGGGACATTTCACTTCCCTCAACAAAAATTATGAATCTCCCACGTGCGCGCGCGCGCGTGCGGTCTATTCGATGTTCCGCGCCGTAAAGACGCCGATCGTAAACGAAGCCGCTTCGTTCTCGCCAGACGTTTCCTTAAACTTCGATCGTGTTTAAATAATGGTGGTCGGACGAAGTTATAAAACCGTGAACGGATATATTTTCCTGTTTATTCTCTCGTCGCAATCTATCTGAGAGGAATATTTTTATGTGTCGTCCCCGAAGTAATTTTTCCAACGCGTCGGACGCGTCGCGGAAAACAATGTTAGCTACCGAGGAGAAGCTATCGGAGCGAACGTAGCGCGGCGACGAGACAATGGGATAAAANAACGAAGTTATAAAACCGTGAACGGATATATTTTCCTGGTTATTCTCTCGTCGCAATCTATCTGAGAGGAATATTTTTATGTGTCGTCCCCGAAGTAATTTTTCCAACGCGTCGGACCCGCGTCGCGGAAAACAATGTTAGCTACCGGAGAGAAGCTATCGGAGCGAACGTAGCGCGGCGACGAGACAATGGGATAAAAAGAGGTTGGGAACGGGTTAATGTTTCCTCGTGGCTTCTTCGACGTAATCGAATTTTTCCGCGAGGGACGCAGTTTTCCCCGTTCGAAATAGTGCGCCGCGGTCCCGTTCCATTTATTGAAAAGTCTGCAAAGGTGACAGCTGTCAGCCGACGCACGCAGCTTCGCGCACCGCGTATATAAAGTTCCATTGTTAGAGTCACAATGGGCGCGAGGTTGCACGTATGTGGGTTTCGTTGGCCGGGACAATGCGAAAGATGTATGGAAATTGAATCCCTTACCGCGATCGCGCCGTTGAATTTCCTCTTCGGCCTTTTCTTCGGCTTCCTTTTCCAAAGACCGATATTATGCGAGATTATGTGGCCAATTTTTCCTCCATTGTAACGGAAGTATCGTCGCCCGAATAAATATCCTCCGAAACGAGGCGACCGCAAGTTTTGCGGTACGAAATTAAGATAGATCGCGTAGATGAGATCGAGACGACTGCGAGCAGCCAGTTCCGAAGATACTTGCTTTACTGCTTTCTCCGGAGAAAGGTGCAAACCGTAATACCCACCGGGGTGAAACTTTTATTTCATCCGGGCGCGATGAACTCCATTGAAACTCGCGTGTAATTGAAGCCGCGAGCTGCACGCGAGATACACACCTGTATCGTGTACGTGACCGAACGCGAGCCGAGCATCTTCGACGAGGTAGCTTTGAAAAAGTTTCGTCAACTTCCGCGGCTGTAAATTTCACTGTATTCAGACCGACGAGCTCCGCGGTTTTTTCCCCCCGAGAATTGAACGCGACACGTGTCCTCGCTAATATCTCATCTGTGGAATATTAAGTCCCCGAGATTTTTTCACGAAATATTCTTCGAACTTTTGCAATCTCCAATTTGTACCTCGGATACGTAAAAAAAAAGAGCAATGCCCGATTTGCACCTCGAATACATGAAAAAAGCACAACGGCCAATTTGAAATTTCCCGAGCTATAAATATTCTCGCCAGTTTCGGTATAAGAATTTTTAAGAAATATTTAAAAGTTAAAAAAGATGATCTTATGCGTACATACTAAATGGCGAAGTACATCATAAATGGCCTTTATTGCCAATATATTAACGAATTTCGAATTTTATGTACTTTTGTTTTCGATTCTACCTCCAGAACATTGTTAAGTCCCCGAAGCGAGATTTTTTCGTTAGATACTCTTCGAACCAGTTCCTCGACTCCAATTCGCACCTCGAATATATGAAAAAAGCACAACGGCCAATTTGAAATTTCCCGAGCTATAAATATTCTCGCCAGTTTCGGTATAAGAATTTTTAAGAAATATTTAAAACTTGAAGATAACGATCTTATGCGTAGATAGGAAGTGGCGAAGTGTAGCGTCCTTTAAGACGTCGAGTCGAACCAGAGCTTAAACTTTCGTCGGAGTTTCTTTTTAACTAGGTCTCTTTAAACCGTGGTCGGGGTCCCTTAGGGCTCGATAGGAGCGCGGTATAGGCCTCGCCGGCAGCAGTGGCTAGAACAGAAGCGAACGAGAGCGAGCCTTAAAAAAAAAAAGGACTGCTCCTTGAGATACGGGGGCGCGCTCGAACGATTACTGGCTCGTCCTCTCGAGGAACCATCTAGCTGCACGACGAAATACGACGAGTACTCTCGAGGACGATGGCCCGAAAATATTCTCGGCTCTCGTTTTCCCCCGGTCGCTCTCTCTCTCTCGCGAAGAATACGCGCCGGCAGAAAGAAGCGAGCAGCGCGGAAAAAAGAGCGACGACGCGGAAAGAGGTAAAGCGGGCTTATGCAGGAACGATTGCTAAGGAAGAACCACGGGAAGATGGAAACTAATTTTAGGCGTCAGCTTATTGGGCAAAGCTCGGTACAGCGGCTCGGTAATCCCGGACGTCTGATTGAATTCCTTTATAGGGAATCTTCCCTATTTTCTTCACGACCCCGTTCGTCGAACGCGCCGCCTCTGTCTCTCGGTTTTTATCGCCCCTTTATAACCGTCCCGGGTCTGTCCCGGTGATCTGAGTCACGTTTCAACGCGCTGACAAATTTCGAGTCGCGTTCGAAGGCTCGTTTGTCCGTGGCTCGTGACTTCCTTTGACGCGTTCGTTAGCGCGTTTTCTATCGCACTTTGATTAACTCCGCGGTCGCCGGGACCGATACTTTCCCCCCCGGGATTCAATTCCGATTTAATTCGCCGACGTCGAAGTCGACTATTAATAAAGACAGGTCTAGAAGTCGAAATATGGTTGAGGATCGTCGAACCCGAAACGCGAAGCCCGGCGCAAATTTAATGCGGACCTAACGGAAGCCCGTCGTTGCATAAATGCATTTACAAGTGTAATTAAGGCTCGCATAATTAAATACGTCCATCCAGGACGCGTTGAATCGGAGGTGGGCGGGGGGGAGGGGGGTATAATTAATAAGCTCCCCGGATGTGCACCGACATTTTCCGCTTCACTTTTTCCGAAACAATCGTTGCGTCGCGCGGGGAATCGGCCCCCTCTCGTGTGAGCGTGCGTCGGTGAACGGGAAAACGTAATTAGGGAAAGCTTTCGCATCAAGTTTGAATTAATTGAGAGGATTTAACGAAACGGCGCCGCCGCCGCCGCCGCGGCTCCCGCGTGCCCGTTCGATCGAATTCCTGCGTAATTTGTTGTCCGAGTAAATCGAAATTACGGCGTCTACTCTATACTTTTAAGTGGAACTCTTCCGAACAGTCTTAATGCAGAGCAACTCAGTTATTAATAATTTCCCGTGTTCGTTCGACCGCCAAAGTCTCTCCCTTATTTGAGTNACCCCGTTCGTCGAACGCGCCGCCTCTGTCTCTCGGTTTTTATCGCCCCTTTATAACCGTCCCGGGTCTGTCCCGGTGATCTGAGTCACGTTTCAACGCGCTGACAAATTTCGAGTCGCGTTCGAAGGCTCGTTTGTCCGTGGCTCGTGACTTCCTTTGACGCGTTCGTTAGCGCGTTTTCTATCGCACTTTGATTAACTCCGCGGTCGCCGGGACCGATACTTTCCCCCCCGGGATTCAATTCCGATTTAATTCGCCGACGTCGAAGTCGACTATTAATAAAGACAGGTCTAGAAGTCGAAATATGGTTGAGGATCGTCGAACCCGAAACGCGAAGCCCGGCGCAAATTTAATGCGGACCTAACGGAAGCCCGTCGTTGCATAAATGCATTTACAAGTGTAATTAAGGCTCGCATAATTAAATACGTCCATCCAGGACGCGTTGAATCGGAGGTGGGCGGGGGGGAGGGGGGTATAATTAATAAGCTCCCCGGATGTGCACCGACATTTTCCGCTTCACTTTTTCCGAAACAATCGTTGCGTCGCGCGGGGAATCGGCCCCCTCTCGTGTGAGCGTGCGTCGGTGAACGGNGGGGGGGAGGGGGGTATAATTAATAAGCTCCCCGGATGTGCACCGACATTTTCCGCTTCACTTTTTCCGAAACAATCGTTGCGTCGCGCGGGGAATCGGCCCCCTCTCGTGTGAGCGTGCGTCGGTGAACGGGAAAACGTAATTAGGGAAAGCTTTCGCATCAAGTTTGAATTAATTGAGAGGATTTAACGAAACGGCGCCGCCGCCGCCGCCGCGGCTCCCGCGTGCCCGTTCGATCGAATTCCTGCGTAATTTGTTGTCCGAGTAAATCGAAATTACGGCGTCTACTCTATACTTTTAAGTGGAACTCTTCCGAACAGTCTTAATGCAGAGCAACTCAGTTATTAATAATTTCCCGTGTTCGTTCGACCGCCAAAGTCTCTCCCTTATTTGAGTAAAGGAAAAATCTCCGAGACGTCTTCTTGCATCAATTTTCCATGGAATCCGTTTATGTACTCGGTCCTCCTCTCCGGCGTTCGATGAAGAACTATATGGGTCGAAACAGTAACATGCTTTCTCCGGTGTCGAACGTCTGCTCATTTCCGCGGACGTGGAGTTTCGCCCGGCAGGAAATGTTCCGACTCCGTTTCGAATATCCGTAGAATATGTTTGCCTATATCTGATTCCGAGTCTGACTCGTCGCCGACCGAGACTACTGCGCGATCCTTGGATTTGTTGCCGGGGTCTCAGGACGCGCGACATCCCCTGGGGGTGTGAAACAAGATGAAATTCCGAGGCAGTTTAACGTTCCTCTTCCATTCTTTTATTTAAATCATTATCAACAAATTAATTAATGAAAAATTGACCAATGTTCTGTCTCTTAATTTTATTTATGATTTGTATAAAAATTCGGAGTCTAATCGCAGAGAAAAATGCATAATCAGAGTCGTTCGTGAAAAATAATTGAAAATCAGAGATAAAAGGGTCCGGAGAACCGTGTCGTTTTTTTATTTTACTCGACGGGGCGAACGTGCCGCGGTCTGTCGCCCTGCCAGGCCTCCTTCCCCGTCATTTTCCGCAAACTCAGCCAGGGGCGATCCAAGGGCTCCTCCGTGTGAAAAGAAACAGGGGATCTCGAGAGATCGGATCGCGTCGGAGAAGCTGTTGGCGGGTCTGGCAAACGGCCCAGCTTCCTTAATCGGAAACAAACGTTTAACTCGTCCCACCTTTGGAGGATCCGCGCGTTCCCCGGGCACGGCCTCAATTTTTATCGCACGTAACAACCGTCTCGTCCGATAAATTAAACCCTTGCCCCGTGCAATTACTCCCCAGGGATTTTCTCGCCTCTGTTCTAGGAAATTTGATTTCCCTTCGACCCGCGCGGCTGATCTCGTCCTGCCGCGAATTTTTCTCAGATGCCTCGAGACACGCGAGTCAGTTCCAGTTTCGACTATAATTTTTAATGGCATCGACGTTTCCGATGTGGAAATGTTATTTTCCCGATTCTTAATCTCGTGATTCGCAGTCCGTCAACGACTGCGAACGGCAGCTCGTATTCGAGAGGCACGCACGGCCGACTACACGACGTGAATACGCTGGCTAGGCTCATTCGGTAGTCATTCTCCCGGTAAAAATTGCCCGGGCGGGCACAGCCTCGGGGAATCCAACTTCTGTTTCTCCTGTTTACTCAACATGTTTCCGTTTCCACTGGCCGCGAATGAAACGCAGTTAGCGGTAGGGAACGGAACCGAGAGCGAATGCAAACGTGGCCGCAAACCGGCAGCCAGGGGTTTTAAGGGCCGGGACAAAAGGTAACCGAGTCAATGGCACCCCCTCGACTCGAAAGGATCGCAATCACATCATCGACGCCCGCCTAGCCTATATCTGACCGTGTGTACCTACCGTCGGGCCGCTTTTCGACCGGACGCAGAGACCGAAAAGCTCTCGAGGATCCACCAGGATTTATTCCGTTTTTACTTTGATCCGCTTTGTACGCGTCACCGTTCCGCGAAGCCGGAGATCGTCCGATAGGAAATCGTTTCGGACCGATCGGCCCGCCAGCTCTGCCCGTAATTAATTCGACTCGAATCGAAATTCCCTCCCCGCTCGTAATTCCAATTATTCTCGCGCCGACCTTTTCGCGCGGCTATTTATTCGCCGGAAAGGTAAACGAGGGGGTGCGGATATTTATATGGAGCGATGGAAGAGCAACGGGTGGGAAATGAAATAACAGGCACGGTCCGATAACGCGGACGTAATCGTATTTTTCACGTCGGCCGCCGCCGCGCCGTTCATATTTTCGTATTAATTAGCTCTATCGGGTGTCACTGTGAATCTCGGGGCTGAAATCGAAACCAGGCCGCTCTGCGAGCCGGCGATTATTTTTAAACCCGGCGGACTTTTTCCGGAAAAGCGTATTTCTTTTTGGTCGACGATAAATATTACATACACTGTTAAAAATTTTTCATTGGATTTCACGAAGAAATGCACGAAGTAATATTCATATATTTTTTTATTATGTTTAATAAAAAATGATATTAAATATTCATTTGCGGCGGGAGATTAAGTTCATTAAATTTTCTTGAAAATTCATTCAATTTATGGTAAATTTGCAGTATATGTGTTTAATGTACGAGAAACTTAAATTTAATGTATAACATTATTTTTCATGAAAAGTGCATTAAATTTAATGATATTTTTAACAGTGTAGGGCGAAAGTCTTTCGCCAAGATTCGAACAGGTACTACGTCTAGAGTAAACGTCGCGTGGAATAGAAAAATAAGAGGAACAAGGCGGTTCCACTTAAATGGAAATGCATCTGTTTCAACACGTTTTAAGAAACAGTCTCGCGGTGTATTATTAGGAAAGAAGATGGTTTTACTCCGGGCAAATAAAACCCAGGTGCAACCTTAATTGCTCGCTATCAACGCGGGAAAGAAAACGAGCGAGGTAGGAACGCGGTGGTTCTACGGGTAATACCCGGTATCCCTCGGTTGCCATTCTCCTCTGGTAACGACCGGTAATTCGCCCGCGACTTCCTTTTCCTATCCGCGATTAGACGCGGTAATTGCACGAACTTTGGAAGATCCCCGTGCCTTTCGCGGTTAATTGAACCCCGAATTCGAAGTTCCGACGACGATTACCCATCGGGATTCAACGAATTATTTTTCGTCGGTTCTCCGAAATCCGGGACACAATGTACTCTATAATTAATTCAGTTATCGAACGCGTCGATGGAAAATTGTTGAACGCTCGTCCGGAATCGAAGGAATCCGGCGGTGTTGATCGTACGCGTTAATTAAAAGAAGTCGATCGATCGGTCGGACGCGGCTCGTATAAAATATATATTCGTCGAGCGTCGATCGGCGCTTTTATATCAGTGCGCGGGCCGGTGCGATGCCGAATTTCATTAAACCGTCATTAAACCCCGTTATCCCGAGGGAGCGTCGATCGCCTATCGAAATTAATCATCACGTTGTCCGACCGAGCACAATGAATATGTAACAGGTTCAAGTATGAATTAATTTCCCGTGGATGTACGCCGGCGTGCGTCGTCGCGGGCTTCGGGGAACGGTCCTAATTGGTCGGGCCGAGACAAGAAGGATCCCTTCGATCCCCTTATAAATATGCGTCGCTCATTAAGACCGTAGATCGTTTGGCCCCGAGTCACCGGGATCGATTACGCATTTGCGATTCCGATCGACCGGATCAAATTCAGAATACCGATATCCCGGCATCAGATTTTTGGC
>SMSR01009893.1:0-75158 GCA_019453355.1 Ceratina japonica
AGGCTGATAGTGCGCATTGAATTATTTCGCGTTTTAAATCAGGCTGCGAACCGGCCGGAATTCGACCTCGCAATTATCCGTAAAGACGTAACATTGATTGTAAAATGTTTCCCCCATAAAACGTTGGACGATAACTTATAGAATCCGGGGGAATAATTCTAGCGGGACGTTTGCGACTGTTAAAAAGCTGATTGCAAACAAACGTTGCCGTTCCCTTTTACTCTCCGCGGCTGACTCGCGTCTCGCTTTTGGTAGCCGCAATTTTGTATCGGCCATTAGCGGGCAGAATGCACGGCTTGATGGAAATTTATGACAGCCACTTGATTGGGTTCAACGTTCCCCGTATTTCATCCTTCTCCTTTTGGCATCTCGAGAGCCTAACGATCTTACGACGATTAAAACCCGTACCTTTCGATAGAAGATGTTGATCGAAGACCTCCAGACTCTTGTCAGCGATTCTTTTACCAGCGGAAGACGCGTAGGTGCTGTAATTTAAGCCGTGATTTAATATTTGACACGATATTTCGTATAATAGCTGCTACGATAAACGAATGAACATCGAGTGAAACGACTGAATAATGTACGAACATTGGAAATATCGTGTCGCATTAAAGTGGCAGGTGTCACAATACTTATTGACCGATGTGTATCGTTGCATTGAAAGGGTTAAAAAGGTTAAACGTGGCTATGGGTTCGTCAAACGTAGGAAATAACGGGGTAACGAGAAAGTAGCCAGAGGGTTTGGGGATGGAATAATAGAAGCGTCGAAATTGGCCAGGAAGACTCGCGCGCGTTGATTTGCCTCGAACTTTTGTACAATTATTATTTTTCCGCGCTCGCTCCGGCTGAATTTGCCCCGCGAAGCCTCTCCCTCCTCTCTTCGATCGCTAATGGAAACGTCGTTACGGCATCGGGTTAGATCGGCCAGGGGAACGATTAATTTTCCGGCGATTTCATTTAATTAAACTCCCTTTCGTCGGCAGTCGACGATTATCGAACGACGTTAAATCATCAGCGACGCTCTTAGAATCGCCTCGAGATTTCATCGTCGCCGGAAGAATTAATCACATTTCTCCGCGACCAATGACATAGTTCAAAAGTATGTTCAGGTATCGATCGACGGCTGACGGGAAGATCAAAACTGACCGACGAACTGCGAAACCCTTTTCACGAGTCTTCAGACACTTTGCGCATTCTTGGAAATCGCCAACTTTTATTTGTCGCGACTGTCAAAAAATTCCTAATCCGCGCGTCGTCGATCGATCGCGGGACGGAGAATCGAAATACTGAGCAAGAGGGGTCGGATTGGGGGCGAACGAAGGGGGTTGGTCCATGGCCGGCGAGCCTATACGAAATGTTCCTGGAATCGAAATGAAAACGCGGCCGGGCAAGCATCCATAAAAACCCTTTCGCCCCCGGCAATTAGCAATAAAGTTTTCATCGTTTAATAAAGGTCGGTACAAATAAATGGGACGATAAAAAATCGACATACAATACGCGAAGCCGCTCTTTCTCTCTAACGGGGGAAAGAGCGAGAGAGAGAGAGAGAGAGAGCGACGGACATATAATTCTCGGATGTACGAGCGGAGACTGTATCTGTATCTGGTGAATGCGCAACCGTATGCCGCCAGATTTCCCGTGTCCGTTTTATTGTAGCCCGCGTTCCGGCTTTACGAGATCGACGTTTTATTTCGTTTATTGTATATAAAAAAATCTGTACCACGCCTATGACGCCTCCCGATCCGGATCAAGAGGTTCCTTATTCAAACCACGCCGCCGGCCTCTCGTTTCGCGTCGTTCGTTTTATACGGATCAAATCGATTAAAAAATTGCGATGTGCAATTGAATCCAGACGTGGTCGTCGCGCGTCTAGGATTAATTTTTGTTCACGGTGCGTGTACGTAAGGCCGTGTTCGATCGCGTCTGTTTGGCGAGACAACGGAGCTCGAAAAATGAAAGAGAAGCCGAGCTGTCGAACGGTTTAACGAGACAGGGAAAGAGAAGGAAATGTTCGACGGGGGGTAAAGAAAAAGGAGAGGGTGGTCGGGGAAGATATTGCACCCGAGGCGAGCGAGCGAGCGCGCGCGCGCGCGTGCGTCCGTCCGTGCGGTGCGTTCGTTCCGCGCGGTTCGCTCGCGGAAGGCGGCGGCACAGAGGGACGAAGCGAGGAAGCGTGAATGGAAGAGCCGCGGGGCACGCCGTGAGTGAAAGCCGGAAAAATATGTCATCGCTTCATCGACAGTCATCACAAAGAACCGAACCGAACGAACGAGCCAGCCGATCCGTGGCAACGAACCGCGGTACGTCGGGGCTCTCCTCGTCGCCGTCGTCGGTCGGCCGCGTGTGCGTACGAGCCACCCTCTTTTTCTCCCTTCTTTCTTTATCCACCTCCGTCTCCGGTCCGCGCGCCGCCCGATCCACCTCTGCGTCTCCGTCGATGCAGTCATTGTGCGCTGCTCATCCCGGTGTATTGTCATTCGAAACAATGATTTCATAAAAATACACGCGAATATGCCTGGCTGGGTGGGAGCATGCGTCGCCGCCGGCAGCCACGCAAGAAACCCGGGGTAGCTACTCTCGGCGCAGGGGTTGCCCAAGAATACCCGATCGCCAACCCGATTCAAGAGGAAAATATTCCTCTCGTCGCCGAGACGGAACATTAAAGAAAGATAGGAATTCTTTATTAGACTCAATGACGGGGGACCCGCGTCCCGGTGCTTCAATTTTCGTATTCATCCGACGAACCGTTCCGGTCTTCGAAATACAATTTATTTAAATCGAGATGTCGTAATTTGCATAAAAATGTAATTAAAATATGATAAGGAATCGCGTTTTGACGGAGGCTAATTTTTGAACGAACGGGTAAAAAGAAGGGAGCGCGAATCTTGAAACGCGACTGTCGCGTCGATTATTGGATCGTTGTGTCGAAAACGTGGAACCGGCTCGTTTTAAACGGATATGTACGTCCGTTGGCTCTTTTTTCGGGGCGGCGCGGCGCCCGCTGTACTCTTTTTTTCCCGGGGAAATGCATCGGGCCGATGGTCGGTCGGAAAAAGGTAGAAAACGCGGTACGTCCGATAGCTCGATATCGCGGAGTTATCGGGGGATGATATCGAGTATCCGACATGGAGAAATTCTTCGGTTTAACGCGGGTGCCGCGGAAAGTTCGGCTTGACACACAGGGGCGGAAGGTTAAGGGGGTGTGAGTGAAAAGGGACGAGGCTAGGGGCGTTTTTCGGGCTTCGTGACGCCGTGTGCAACAGGTTATAGTTTTTGGCACACACCGCCGCCGCCGCGCCGCTCTCCGCCCTTCTCTCGCCCTCAGTCTCTCTCTCTCTCCCGTCTTCTCTCTTTATCTCTCCCGATCTTCGCTCCCTTCCGCTCTTTTTCCGTGTTCCGTTCTCGGAGTTTCCCTTTACCGGACCGCGATTTCCCCGTCCGGGATTAAGCGATTCCCGATCGGAGAAAAGATCGACATTCGTTTCGACTTCCCGAAGAGACGAAGACGCGAAACTCGTAGCGCGTACGTTCGCGAAGAGGTCAATAGGTTTCCGTTTCCGAAGCGCGCGGCAAGTGGCGGTTTTGGCAGGTACTTGATGGGCGCGTTCGGGCGAAGCGAAAGAGGACGGAACCGAAGCGAATAGAACGGGCGAGCGCAGGCCGGATCGGCGGAGCCCGACGATAGGACTGGAATTTTCGTTTGTCCCCTTTTCCGCCCTTGCTCCGGCTTCTTTTTTTTTTTTTTCTATTTTCGTCGAGCCCTCGCGGCAGTGCCGCGCCGCGTCGAAAAAAAAGCTCGATTTTTTCCTCGCTACACTTCTGTGTTATTTGCTTTATGGAACGCCTGTTACAGATAAATATAATAGGCATTCATCGCCGCGTATTGTCCCCGACGAAGCGCCGTGCGCGCCGGGGCTTTTACATTTTTTCCACCACCGTCCCCTCCCCGGCTGCCGTTCCTATCCATTTTTTTTGTTTCACCGCTGCCACCACCGCCGCTACCGTTGCCAGCGTCGCATCAGCGGCGCACTAACATCGCGCCCGGCCACCACCATTGCGGGACCCGGCGACACACACGCGCGAGTACACACACGATGCACGCGAGCTCTCATTTTTATTATTCGCGTTTTTTGGAATTTTTCCAGTGGCGCCCAGCATTGTTTCACGGTTTGTCATTGTTATACGCCTACATCCTGCCAACCGAGAGAGAGGCGAGGGCTCTAGATCCACCGAACCCTACTCGCCTCCCTCCACCGCGTTCCCCGTACCCATCGTTCCCCCGTTACCCCCTGCGCCGACTCTTCCTCGCCCTGAGCTCGCTACGTCCCGGATACGTTCCTCTCCTGGACGATGACGATGATGACGAGCGAACCTCGAACACAGACACACACGGCCTGGTCTGGGGACCGTACGATGACGAGAGATCGCGCGGATGAGTCAGATGACGCGAGGGTGGCAGCCCCTAACGGGGGCCTCTGATGACTGTCGAATGACTTCGGGCGTTATCGATTCCGGTACCGTTACGATCCTTCCTGCGCGACCCGTTCCCTCGTCGTCTGCAGACTTCCTTTTGCCTTTGCCACGCGCTTTGTTCGACGAGAATCCGAAACGTGTAACGCGTGTTTTCCGCGTCCGCCGATAAACCTGGGGAACGAGCGCGAAATCGAAAATAAACGCGGCCGCGGACCCGTTAAACCGGCCAATTAAAGCGACGATCCCGTTCGGGTCGACGATCCCGATCCGGCACGATCGAGCGCCTATGATAAATACGATTTGGGAAAGCGTCGGGGAAACGACGGCCACCCCCGCCGCCGCCCCCCTCGTTCCAGGACTACAAAACGCCGGTCGCGATAAACGCGCGCTCGCTCGCGCCATTAAGTATATATATCCCGCTGCGTTTATCATTTCGGCTTTACGTTTACGCCGCCCTTTACGATTACGTTTACGACGTGATCGGTGACCCTCCCTTTTCAAACTGACCCCTCCCCCGGCCCGGGAATTATCATTCTACGGGATTGAACGGCGATCTCGCGGAATTCGAACGTCCCTCGTCCTTGCCGTTACGGTCCCTTGTAAATCGTCGAATAACACTCCGGAGCGAGCGGGAATATTTAAACGCGACGAGATGGAACTGCGGAGCTCCTTCGGCGTCGATTAAAAATGACGATCGACTCAAAAATACATTTGGAAACGAATTAACGCGATCGTTGGGCAAACGAGCAGAGCGCCGGGCGAGCAGCCACTCGGGGTCGTTACGGGGCAAGAGGAAGAAGAAGCTTTTCGATTCCCTGGTCAACCCTTTGTTTTCCCTGGCCGGGCTCGAGTCCATAATTTCGTATCCGGGGTAGGATGGGGGAACGGTTTTCCTCCGATCTTGAATCGAGACAGACCGTTTCCCTTTGCGGATAATCGGTCGGATCGGGGGGTCGATCGAGTCCTCTCGATGAAAAAAAAGAGAGAGAGGGAGAGGTGGATACGTTTTCCCCCGCCGACGGTGGACGGTAACCAGGTTTTACTTCCTTCCGGCTCGCGCTCGCCAACATCCGCGCGCGCGGTTTTCGCTCCAATTTTCGAGCCGTTCCTCTATGGATTCCTCGATTGGAAGGTAACGCCGTAGGGAGCGTCGAGAGGTTTGAACAACCAAGGCGCGCGGAGGGAGAGAAAAGAACGGGACCGAGGGAGAGAGAATTGACCTCGCATTATCGGCCGGCCGATATTTGCACTCCACTCGTAGCGCAACGCGCGCGCCGAACCATCGTCGTAGATACGTGCCCGGTCCTCGTTTTTTCCTCCCTGCGCGCAAGGGTTACGCGCGCGCCGATCAGGATATACCCGCTCCTTTTTAAAAATCAACTGGAATTCGAGTGGGGACTCTTAACATATAGAAATTGTTTATGCACTCGAAGTTTTGATCGAAGGCCGAGGCGAGAGGAACGCGTCGTAAATCGTTTGTTTCTAGCGAAAAAATCGGACTACTTGTTATGTCGTTGACTCCTTCGGGTTCTAAACGCGTTGCGCTCGCTCGGTCGTAGGCGAAGATTCCTTGGCGATAGCTCGACGCAGCTGCAGCGGCTTCCACGGCCACGGCCACGGCTCTCCTCTCCTCGCCGCGATTACCGGCTTTCGCTCCTCTCGCCCTCCGCGTCTATCCTTAGCTATCGAGCCACCGTATCTCCGGCCTGTTGTACTCGCAGTGTACCGTGCCGCCGCCGCCGCGACCTTCTCCGTTCGAATCCGGTGGCAGCCACTCGATCCCCGATGCGATGGCTTTATCGCATCCGAAGGGTCGACGAGTAGAAAGGGGATGTTATAAAAAAAAAGAAGAGAGAGGGAGAAAGAGAGGAGGATACTCGAGATCCTCGCAGCTTACGGGTTATTCAAATGAACGGTAAAAATCATCCATAACCAAGGGGTGGAAGGCAGAGAGTATTGGTTATATTTAAATGGGTTTAATGCCCCAACCGTGGCTCCTCTCTCTCTCTTTCGATTCTCATCCTCCTCGTCGACCTCCTCCGCCCACCCGCCGGCTCGAGGGTTAAAGTACGCCGTCGATAAAAAGCAAGTGTGCCGGCGCGGGGGCGGCGGCGGCGGCGGCCAGGAATGGAAGACGGGGCGCCACGCCGCGAAGAAGAAGAAGGAGCGAGCGCGACGAGCAGCGAGAGAGGGCTGAAAGGGGTAAAAGAACGGGCGGAGGAGGGCGCGCTCGAGAGAAGTCGGTGTCATTTTCATTCTTCCGCCTTTCTCTTCCTCTTCTCCGGCACCTCCTTTTTTTTTTACCTTCCACGCCGGCTGTACTCTCAACAATTAGGTATATCTCGGGCCACCCTCGACATTGTTTTCGCGGCATCTCGAGTGAGCTTTTCGCTCGAGATTCTTTCCGCGCGCGCGACGCGAGCCTCGTCCCTTCTATCCTCTCTCCGTCCGTCGCCTCCTCTTTCTCTCCTCTCCGGAGCGCGAAGCGGTGCCACGCCGCCGCCGTCGCCGCGACGCGGGTAGACGCCCGCGCCGCGCCTCTCCTCGACGCGCCGCTCTCTTTCGTCGTTTCAACGACTATTGGAATTTCTCGCTATTGCCACCCTTCGCCCTTTGTCGCCGCGGCCTTTTCTCCTTCTCGCTTTATTCCTACCCGCGCGCCGTTCCGTCCTGTTATCCTCTTTGTCGCCGCCCTGTTCTCGCCCTCGCCCGCCGATTCCTGCTTATCGTTCGGTCTATCTTCAAATCGGACACCAATTACCTCCTCGTGTACCGCCTCGGCGCGAGAGCAATTCCGGATTTCATAGACAAACGTGTAACTCTTCGTCGCGTCGGTGGATAATTATGGGAGAATCTGATCCGGCGATAAAACGGTCGGAGGGCATTGGATTTTTTTCGAAATTGGTTCGCGGAACTTCTCTTTTGATTGGTATATTAAAAAAAAAAAAAAAGCGTCGAATATAAAGAAACGAAAATGCAAATATTTTTTCATCGAGAGTCCCAGCGAGAGGGCGGTAGGTAAAATCGCTAGCGCGATCTGCCGCTAATCCGGCCTCAGCAAAACGGTATCGGATTTTTGCGCCGTTTTGTGGGCTCTGGTAAAAAAGGCGGAAAAATCGGCGGGAAAAAAATCGGGAGATACGCTCTCGGAGACGAGGCCGGGCGGCAGCGCGCGGGCCGCCGCCGCGCGCCCCCGATACTACTGGGTCTGATCGAATGGGGTGGAGAAGAGATGAGCGAAAAGCCGCGCAACAAAAATTGCGTGTAGTTGCTGGGTCGACAATAATTGAAACGGTGCGTAACACGGCTCCGAATCCTCGAAACCCATTTTATATTTTAATCGCGCCCTCCTCCCCTATCGCGATCTCGTCCACGTCGTCTCTCGCCGCTTTGCTTCAACTTTGTGTACGACGACGAAACGTCATCGCGTCACAACGGAATCCGAAGTAGCCGGCAGAGAAATAAAATCGGATACGATCGACGAGGATTGACCGTTCGAACGGTTCAATGTTCATCGCGCTCGATCGGAACAATTATCATTCGTCGACTTTAGTGTAATTCAGCGATGCCAATATCTACTGATTAATTTTAATAAATACCAATCGAAAGGGAAAAGAAATATTCCCGGAACGGATTGCGGAACGTTTCAAGGGTCGATGGGAACGATTTCAACTCGGTTGCACAGTCGTTGAGAAATCCAGCACGCATAACACGTAATCGCGTTAATACATATTTACGCTCGTTTCGCTGTAATAATTTATAATATCTACGCAATATTATATACTTACGTGTGCGTCCGCCTCGAGGTCGAGCGGGCGCGCGCGCGTAGGCGAGTAATAATCGGTAATGTGTGTCGCGAGCGGAGACTGTCCACCGTTAATCGATAATCACGTTTAATCGATCGATCTTTTCTGTGTTACAGGTGAGTACCGCACAATGGAATGTCGGCCAGGTGTAGGATATTCCCTCGCCGTGAGTAAATCGTATCATCGTATTTTAGTCGGAAATTGTATCTCTGTATTCCTTCGTTTGTCAAATTTCCAAAAGTGAAAGCTCGGGATTTGGACCAAGGACTTTGACCTTTCACCGATTTATATTAAAAAATATCGAATACCTTCGACTCTTCGATCGCGGTCCCAAGAGTTAGTAGGAACGTTTTTAACAAATTTGTGGAGACCTTCTTGTTTTTGCTCGTTGGTTGGCGTCCGCGCGAGTCGTAAGCTCGAGGAAGTTAGTCAACGCGTTTACGCGGATTTAGAATGGTCGTAATCGTAAAGATTTTACCGCGAAAAAACGAGCCTCGGTTATTTACGTTTTTTAATATCGGAGAGAATCGCAGCCCCGGCGCGCGATATGAATAAACATTAAATTCCTCGTTACTCCTTTTAATAACTTTTTATACTTGATATTTTATTAATGCGAGACATTCCGATCGGGCTTGGGCTCCGCGCGGCAAACCGAGTTGCGCAACGTGATTTGCGTTTCAATAACGCGCTCGTGCCCGTATGTACGCGCTCTCTCGCTCGGCCTCTTCTTCTCCTCGCCGAGGAACTAGAAGAAGAAGAAGAAGTCCTCCCACTCTTTTCCGCGCGACCGCCTTAAGGCGAATTTACACGGCTCGGCTCGATAAAATTGAACGGCGTAAATCTTCATCCCGATCGGTAATCGAAGCTATAATTTGTTACAAGTTTTATTGGAACAACCATACGTAGTACGCGGTACGTAGAGAGACCGTTTCTCTCGTTTCTTATTGGAATCGCGGCATTGACTTTGAGTAAACGTTGATCGGGGGATCCGTGGCCGCGACGAAAATACGAAGCCGACGCGGCGTCGAGAAGAAAAGAGGAGAAAAGAAAAGAAAAGAAAAGGACGAGGGGGACGGGTTGTCCTGGCGGGCGCGCGCGCGCGCGGGGGAAGAGAGGGCAGAAAGCGGAGCGTAACTGTATTGGCCCTGCACGGTGGCTGGATTTTAATCGAAGCGCAACGTATAAAGTTGCTGAAAATCAGATTATCCCTGCTCGTCCTGTTCCTCGTCCTCTCTTCCACTTCGTTCTCCACCCTCCTCTCCACCCTTTCTATCTAGCTACCCTCGCCGCCCCCCTCGATCTCTGCTTTCCGGTTGGCCACGACTGCGAACCATTTTTTATTCGCGAGTTTTTTATCTCGCGGATTTTTATTGATTCCTGCAAATCAAACGTTCTATCCGGCACGGTCGAGCCGGCTTCGAGCCGCGAAAGCGGCCTGGCCTCTCCAACCAACTTTGACCATATACCTGCACACCACCGCTCCCGACTATAACGAGAAATCGCTATCGCGAGCGACGCCGTTTCGCGCCCGGTTCCACCGTTCATCGACGAGGATAAAAAAGGAACGTCAAGCGGGCCCAAAGATTCCTTTGACCATCCGCGACACTTCGTTCCATTTGACTCATCGCCGCGGACACGCAAATTTCGTTTATCCTTCGGGAACGGAGCGCGCGCGCGCGCGTTTTCCGCTCGACGCGATCTGCACATAATAGAATATTGTTAATACATTTCTCTAATGGCTCCACGGTTTTATCTCCCGTGAGAACGAACGGTCGAGCCTCTTACTGCAATTTGAATAGAGAACGTTTCGCTCCCTCCGACCTTCGCGGCGAGCAGCGGCGTTCCTTTCTTTAAAAATCCTTCTAACCCGGACGAACGTGTTCGGTCGTTAAGATCGGCCAGATTTCGCCCGATCGTTCGCGGAGAGTTTCGCGGCTCCGGATCGGAGCCGCGAGAATCCAGCGGCGGGCAATAATTTCGCGCGAGGACGCACGCGAGAGAGAGACGAGCGAGAGCAGGGAGAGAGGGGGACGAGAGAGGAAAGCTCGCGCATGAACGTTACAGTATTATTTTTAATAACGGCTGCTGAGAAGTGGGGACCCGTTTGCCATTACGTTACGCGGTAAATAATAAACGTTTATAAGGCCTTGGAAGTTATTATACAATATATACGTTCGTATACGCCCGATGCCATTACGGGTATCGTATATTATTAATGCAGTGACGCTCAACCGACCTATACAGTCTTACGACCGTCGCCGGCGAGGCTCCGCTTCCTATCCTCGACCCGTTCCCTCCTCCGGTTTTACTTCTTAATTCGATCACGACTCGAAAGAAACTAGAAATGACGAGTGTCAAAAGTTAACTTCACCGATATAATCGCAATGCTTAATTCTTCGCGGAAGATGTGTTTGTCTGTCCTCAACTCTTATCGCTACGCGCCCGAGCAAATACTGATTCAGGTAACACATTCTTATTTCATCATAGGATATTCGTTAACACACACATCGATTTTCTCTTCTTATAAATGATTTACACGAATCGCAGGCTAGATGTTCATTCGATTGCGACTGTAAAGAAACTAGAAGCTCTCAAAACTTGGCTTTTAATATAATTGGCGTGGAATTTAATTCTTTATGCGAGATACGTCTGTTCATAACCGCGCTCGTATCACTGCAGCGGAGTGAGAATTCAGGTAGCAGAATTTGATTTCCCCGCGACGATACATGGAATTTGTATTGGACGTTTCTTAAGGACGATCCTCTCTTCGTGCGTCTAAACGTTTTAAACAGGTAACTGAAGTGGCGTTCGGTAGTGTAGCGACGTTCGAAACGGTGGAAAATATCCGCGAAGGTGAGTCGGGCGTGAAACGACGCTCGCCTCCTACCACGTTATTCCCTTCCGATGTAATTAGCATGCGATGGCATAATTTTTCCTAATGAGACGGTTGGAAAAATAATGCCGGCTTGCTGAATATATTCTTCTCCGGGCGGAGATTCTTCTCTCGGACGGGCGTGTGCAAGTTTCGGTGGAGTCTCTCTCCGCGGCAGGCTAATTGCGCAGTTATTTCGTTAAGATAAGGCGAGTCGCTCGTTTCATGGCCGCTAGACGGAGATTAGGCGAATTATATTATTTCACGTTGTATACGCGCGTGTATAGGAGTATCTTCAGCGACGATAGCGCGAACCAAAGTTTCGTATCAATATTTATTGTAAACGATAAGATTAAAAGGAATTTGTTAATGCGCGGCTCTCCCGTATTTATATTGTTACGTCACTCTTCACCGACCGTGCGTCGAGAGACGTACTTCTCTCTATAGTCTAGCGAATAATATAAAGCGGTTCTCATTCCCGACGTTTTGTTGCCAATTAAAAATACTCGGGCCGCGTTCTAATTCGAATGAACAGGGTCGATCGAACCGACTAACCGAAATATCCTGATCGCTCTTATTAAAACTCGGCGGGAACGCGGGGGCGAGATTGACAAAATCGAAATTCGACCGTATAAATACGACGACGTAGCGAGGGTTAACGCTTAAAGGGACGCGGAGAAAATAACGATTTCCCTTTGTAAATCGGGTGCAAGGGTCAATTCGCGGAGGTAAAAATATTCCGGGAGGAAACTGGCCGCGCGGCCCGGCCGATCGTAAAACGTCAAACCGCACGGCATTATTAACAAACGTATAGTGTTTCATTGCGGTAACTATGGTCGTTCCGCGGTGTCGATTGCACGTCGGGGGGTGCGAAACAATGACGGCGCGGGAGAGGAAGAGGACCGATGCCGGTAAATGTAAGGAATTAGTTTATCGGTCAATCGAATTCTCTAATTAAAGATTGTCAACGAGAATAATTTTCCGGGGTTTCCCGGGGCCGGAGCGGGGACCGGGCGGGGGGTGGGGGGAGAGAGAAGCTCATCCGGCGGATTAAAAAGAATCTCGGGACTGGCAATAACGAGGCGCTTATCGATCGATAATAATTTAATGATAGTTATTCTCGAGCGGGCTGTTATTTCTCCCGAGGCGCGGCCCGGCTAAAATATTTTTGTATCGTAGCCGCGCCGCCGCCGCCGGCTGGAAAGTCGATTCGTCACGACCTCCGCGTAGAAAATATGCTACTTCATTCTCCTCGGAGAGGAACACAGGGACGAGAAGCGGCGTACGTAGTACGCGCGGTGCGTCAGGCCGTGTGCGTGCACGTACGCATTCTTGTGCCCTGCACGCACACGCGGCCAGCGGATTCGAAACGAGAAGGAACGACGGAGACGGAATAAGGGACACCTTCTTCTTTTATTAAAACGAGCTTTGAACCGGCCCGTAAGCGAAGGGACTGCGTCTTGCGCTCGCGCACCTTCCAACGTGTGCGTGCCTGCTACTTATATATAGAATTAAATATACGATACATTATTCATTTTAAGTTCTTTCTCCTTGCTTGTCCGGAGAGAACGTATGTATTACCCGCGCGCGCACACAAACGTTCCCCCTTTCTCTCTCTCTCTCTCTCTCTCTCTCTGCCTCTCTCTCCGGTCTCCGTTGCTCTCGTAGTCGGTCGTTCTTCCATCTCCTCTTGCTCACAGACGCTTCACGTACACGGGTTAGGAGCGTACGAAACTTACGAGCGCGAGCTCACGGTTATAACTTTTTATTTTAAAGATGGCAGAGCGTCTCATTTGCAATTCTATGCGGCACGTCGATACGCCTGATTTATCGTTACTATACTCTCGCGTAGCTACGGTGCCCGCTCCTGCCGCAATTTATATCTGGAATACATACACACACGGCCGGGTACATAGTGCGCGTACGGTGTACGCTTCTTTCCGTGACGCGTGTCCGGACCTTACTTAAACCGCGGATACCGCTAGTGTCGCTAATCAGCGATGATTGGAACCAATTAGGCAAACGGAAACGTTTTTTCGCGCGCCGCGCCGGCTCGAACTGATTAATCATCCAACGATGCGAGCCGTGTACACACACGCACACACGGCTACAATATTTGTCGAGCAAATTTTCACGCGTGCGGCGCGCGCGTCCATTCGAAATTCGCTAAAAGGTTCAAAGGATAGAGAGGACGATCTGTAACGAGGATATTACCGCCGCAATATCGTAAATCATTCCTACCTGTCTATCCCGTCTAAACAATTACCTAAAACTATTACAACTCGGCGCTTCGCTTTTTGCCGCCCGTCTGACGTTCGATCGAGAAAAAAATGTTTTATAATATTAACATACGTCGGTGTTACATGACGAGATAATTGTATATTAAAAACTGCACGATATCTCTGGGGTTATAACTCCTCGCACGGAGATCACGTGTCATTAATTGATATCCTACGTAAAAATGTGTTCGGTGTTGTATTTGTTCGCCGTTCGCGGACGCGTCGAATAATAAATAGGGGAAGACTTAGAGGTGATTAGTGTCGCGCGAGAAGGGTCGATGGACGAAATTAGCCGGAGAAGCCCGAGCGTACGCGACACGGTAATTACGTTGTAACACGATGATAAGGATGATTGGCCACGCGTTAACGTTCCGATGGTTGTTCCGCACGTCAAACGAGTTGTACCGCGGGCGCGTGCCCGGCGCCTCGGAACGAGAAAATCCGGTTGAAAGATACCTTCGCCCGATAGAAGTCCACTTGCTCATCGCTCGCACCGGGAGATGGACAGACAGCGTGCGAATCTTCGCGCGTCGGTGTCAAGGACGTACCCGCAGAACTACTTCTCCGAGGTAAACGCGTGTAAACATTCATTAAATGAAACACGAGATAAGGTGAATCTAGGCTGTATTTCCCGATCGATCGGGAATTTCGAACGACGTGTACGAACGTCGATTAGAGATTAGGCATTTAGTCGAAGTTGTTACGTGAGATTTCAGAATTTTTTTGTGGTTTCTAATATCTTCAGTTGAACGTTAGAGACACTATGACCAGTATTCATAGTCGTTACTTATTCTTAAGATCGTCTTAAGAATTTGTTATCCCTGTTTATCCCGTATTTCTAGTCTTTGTTTTGTACAGGGAGCAGGGACTTAAAAAAGTGCTCAGGGCGATCTTAAGGAGGTTCATCCGGTTAAGGAATTAACAGATAGATCTCCAAAAAAAAATTCGATAGTCTATAACAGTATATCAGGATACCACAAAACAATTTTTAAGTCATTTGGATACCTTAATGACGAGATATTAATATAAATATTTTTTACTATTTTACATGTAGTCAAATGGAAAAGAGTGATTTCCCAGATTTCTATCGCTAATTTATTAGGTATTGACAGACAGTTTTGAATGAAACTTATGTCATATCAAAGAGAAACATTTAACGAATATTTTAATTGCAAATTTAGGTAGTTTGGGTGACTATGAATCGAGAAATATTAAAACACAACAAACGAAATGTGCATCTTTCAGCAGTAGATAATCTCCGTTATTAACATGTACGCTAGTCAAGCAAGCTCCCCTTTTCTATAACTTGCATTTCACTTGCTATGTACCAGATGAACCTCCTTAAAAATAAATAACGACTATGACCGGCCTTTGGTAGGTTTGAATTTATCGCGCAAGGCTTGGAACGCGAAGAACTCTGTATAATCTGGCCGTGAACTCGCAATTAAGAAAGGGGGCAGGAGTCAGGACGTATAAAAGTATCGGCAGCGTCTGATTGATAGAATTGTGAAAAGTAAGGGAACGGCGATGAAATCAATTTCCGACCTTGATCGGGCTCAGGCTCGGGCCAACTCGGGCTCATAAGAGAAGTAGATCGTAAAAAAGTCGGCAATAAAAATGGTAATGCGGCAAGTAATACGCGCATAATACCGGCCATTATCCACGCGCGTCTTCCTTTATTATCTTCTTTATACTCGATACAGTGTGGATCGTAAAGATCGCGGCAGTAAAAAGTATTATTTTGTACCCGGCGGATACGAATGGGCAACCCGTCGCCCGTTCGCATAGAAAGTTTCCTTTTCGATGACCCACTAATTAGTAGCCAACTGATCGTTATTTCCCTTCGTCGTTCGATCCCTTTCTCGATGCGACGAAGAGTCGCACAGAGGAGGTGTAATTTCTGCGCGTTCGAATTTTCTTCTAAACGCGTGGAATACGCAGTCTGCTAATTCTTTTGAATGAGCGCGTCTCGCGAGGGGAGACGGAAAGAGCATGGGAAGTAGTAGATCGCAAAATTGGCTCGGGTCGGGAACGGCGGCGGGGAATAACAACGAATAGCGTCGAAAAGTCCGTAACCCGTCCCGTTCGGGCCGGGAGAGAGCGGGCCGCGCTTGCCATTGTTCGACTTATCGGCCTCCACCACGTGCTTTACATAATGGTAGTGTCGAAAATGCGGTTTAACGATATCTAAACACGAGTATTCGGCCGTTTTAACTCGAAATTCGCGCCGCGGCCGGGGGTGCGTGTGCGGCCTGTTGCGCGAGAGAGACCCCGGCAGAGCTCGTTGTTTTCCATCGGGCCGAAATCCCCTTTGCCACGGAATATCCTGAACCGGATACCGCGCTCTGTCTCCGTTGTCCTCCTCCTCCTCCACCACCGACTCTGTCGCACGCGCGCGCGAGGGATGAGAGGAACGCATTTGCAGCGATGCGCTGCGAGAACCAGATATCGGTTTACATCCGAACAATTACTACCTTTTCCCTGCCCCAAAACGTTATGCTAATTGGTTTGATATTCGCGGGACTGTCGAACCAAGACGCGCGTTCTCCCGTTTCTTTCTCTCGTTCTTTCTCCCGCCGACGCCGAGCGGCCGTTTCTCTTTAGAAATACGCATTTCAATTCCTGCGAGACAAACAAACTGATTATGCATGCCGTTCCTTTGTGATTTTATCACGCTTTTAGAACTTGTTACAATAATACGAGCGGCGCGCGGACCTGGGACGTAATTAATAACTGGCCGCCGCGCTTATTACGTTCAATTGTTATATTATAAGATTATTGAAAACGGCGGGTGTAATAAGACGAGGGCAAATATTTTTGTAATCGTTAATTACGTTTGGACGGGTACCGTTTGCCGAACGGGCAAAATTGGTCGTACACGAGCGTTCCATTATACGCGGCTATGCCATTAAAGTGACGAGCAACAATAATATCGGTGCACGTGCATAAACATTCGCGTATAATAATAATTATTATTCTATTTAACACCGTCGCCGTGTATCGTTTCGCGAGCGGGTATTTTTACGACGCGAAACGCGACGGCTATCGGCGGTCGTAAAAGGCGGCGCGCTGCCTCACGTCCTCCTCCTCCTCCTCCTCCTCCTCCTCGTCGCTGCCGCCGGCAGGGAATAGTTTCATTTACGATTCATTCAATTACGACATTGTACCAAATACTTAGATAAATATTCATACTGTCCTTCTGTGCGCGTCTACAGACAGTCGACAATCCACGGTCTCGCTCAGACGTTCTCCGCTCGGCTGAATGTTAATATGCGATTATAAAATAATTGTAGATACAAAAAATGTAAAAAATATGCTTATTTTGTTATTATTAGACGATCGTATCAAAACGTGGAACGTTTAATCGTCTTTTAACGTCTGTACAATACATTCGATTTGACGTTAGAAGTCCGAATATTATTCTTTGCGACGATTAGACTACGGATTCTATAGGGCAATATCTGAAGGGAACATAAAAAAGTTCATGTCATAATAATTTTATGAAAGCTCGGAAGCAAATATTTGATTATCTTTTAATGCCTGCAGTACATTGCGCGTAATTAGATACGAAGGGGAGAGAAGATTATCGTTAACTTGGCTGAAATTATCAATGCGCAACGTAACGTTCACGTATACTTGAAAGATATCTAACGCTAACTGTGAGGTATGCACGTCGGATGTGAGCGACGACGAGTTCCAATCGCGTGGAACCGGGTTGCCTTGAAAATCATCATTTCACATTTTCATTAACGTTGTGTCATTTTATTTTTCCATTAACGCGATCTTGAGAGGCTGATTAAAAATCACGACGGTCAACGAGCGTGTATTAGTGAGTAATGCAGCCACGGCGAATCGAATTAGAATGTTCTTTCGTTGATCGGACTTCGTTCCGACTCTTTGTTTGCTGTCCAAATAAAATTTGCTCGATTCTGGGAATGGCGCGATATCAAAGGGTAATCCGGGAAATCGACGCCCCGGATCCAGATGGCGTTGGCTCGCCCCGAAAATGTCTCTTTTTTTTAATCACCGAAGCGAACATTTATACTTTCTGCGAATTCGATTATTTCCTAAATGCAATCGGCAGTCTGCAGTCGAGTGATAAATGAAACGGAGGAAATGCAGCAAATTTTTTTGACGCGATTCCCGTATTAGGCGCCGATACGGGAACAAAACTGGTCCGTCGATTCCGAAGGTTCTGTCCAATCAATTCGCGAGTCGGAAATTGTCGAAAATAGGCGAGCCATTGCTTGCTTACTTGGATCCTCGCGGCCTTATTCGAAAACTATCAGCTCTCGATTAATAATCGAAACGGTTCCTAGCGAGGAACGAAACGGTGAATAGGCGGGCGAAACTCGAGGGCGGAGAGAGCGAGAGAGAGAGAGACCGAGAGAGAGAGAGAGAAGGGAACCATAAATCTAGTCTCGAGTGGAACTCCGAGAAACATTTTGTAATCGATTAACGGGGCCACCGTACGCCGGTGTCTGAATTACACTCATCCGCCCCCGAGCCGATCGACCAATTATCCGTAATTTTCCATCGATCCGAATATGTATTTTGCGTCGGAGAGCTTTTTCGGAGTCGCGTCCCTGTTCTCTCGTAGATTCCTCGTAATTACCGATGCGCGTTGTCTTTCTCTCCCCCCGTCGGCGCCGACACGCGATCCGATCGCGCCGTCATACATAATACAAAGCTCGATTACCAATAATCAAATATAATTTCAATTATCCCCGAGTCAAACCGTAGGAACTGCGATTAGAAAAATTCGAGCGAATCGAGCGTGCGAAACGGATCGTGTTTCTAAAAATTGTCAAAGTTTTCGATTGCACGGCTGTGTTTCCACCCAGACGTAAATCGAAACGCGCGAGTTTATTTCGAGGAGAACGATCGATATCGGGTCCCATTGTAAGAAAGCCGACTCGCAGGCGTGACTCGCGTTGATGGTCGGACGGTCGATGCGTTAACCTAACCGATTACCTGCTCGCGATAAATCTCAATTAGCGGAGGAGGCAGGAAGCCGCGCTTAATTATTCTTTTCGAGCCGCGCGGCCTCGCGTTTCTTCGGTCAAGATATATATTCTCCCTTTTTCCCGCGATTCCGTCGAACTCTTAAAAAATAATCCGGTTCCGAGGGACGTACGTATATCGGGAACGCGTTTGGCCGACGGCGGCGGAACGGAAGATCGACGGCTAAAACTTTTTGAAACAAAAAATTTTCCCCGTCGGGCTGACGAGAGATCCCCCTTCGAGGATCTCGTGCCTGTCGATTCGTTGCATTTTAATTCGTCCGAAACGCCGGATTTAAACGGCTGACGTCGAGCCCGGAGAAACCGGCGATTTATAAATCGCGGCACCATAATTGATCCGCGATGAAAAGCTGTTCGATACGATGCGGCGCAACTTGTAATTATTAGTTTTCAAGTAGCGTATTGAAAACGTGTCCCGAAATTATTCGATACTTTTCCCCGCGCGCGCCGTTCTCTCCATTGGGAAGAAAATCTTGTTTGGCGAAGAGACGGGAAAAGTAAGTTAACTCGCTCGTTTCAAGGGTCAACTACAATTACGGCAAGGAAGCCGGTCGCGATATCGTTCGAATTTCTAAACCGTCGATATCGTTTATTTCGTTCCGCGGAATAATAATGATAACAATGGCAATAATGATAAAAATAATAATAATATAAATATAAATAATAGTAACGGGGCCGGTAGTAATAATAACGGCAATAATAACGCTCGTAATAATGGCAATAATAATAACAATAACAGTAATAACGACAGAGAGCGTTATTACGCGTAATAATTTTCAACGGCGTAATCGTTAAGAAAGGACGGTCCCAGGGTAACTGCGCCTATAATCGTTATCGTTACGGTTTACGTCGGTCTGTTTCCTCCGTTCTTTCTTCCCCGCTTCGCCTTCTCTTCTCTTCTCTTCTCTTCTCGTCTTCCCTACGCCTCGCCTTCCTCGTTTCCCCGTGTAAGCTAATTTTTCAATATACATATTTAGGATCATCCAATTTCTATTACTGCAATCTTTGATCGAATAGAATCCATTTGTTTCGTCGACCATTTAGTTTTATATGTCTTACGTCGTTTCGTCTTAACCCTTTGGCCTACACATTGTCTCCCAATTACTCGGACTATACTAAGCAGGAAGGGTATTATTTTTTTTTTAAGTACCACGAGTCAGACTTGTACTTTTTGCTTATGGCACAGATTTTTGACCAAGACTCCCACTCGTGGTTATAGGCCAAAGGGTTAATTTGCCTTTTCGTCTTGTCCACGTTGCAAAGTTTCGTACATGGAATCGTCGAAATTCTGTCGAAACAGGATTCCGAGATCTTCGGTCGAGTTTGGTCGAAACTTTTTACCGGAGCTTCGATACCGAACCGGTGCTAATTTCTAAGACGTTCGACTCGGTTTTTACGATCGCCGGAGTAGGCTAAGCCTTTCGGCCGTAATGGTAAACGTTCTCGGCAGTTAAAGGAGAGGAGATTCGTTTTGAGGAAGGGGGCCGTTTCGCGATCTGTAGTCCGGCTCAAAGGAGGCTCGGAAAGAAGTAGGGCCACGACGGGGTCTCTCTTGAAGCCGGAGCGTCGTCGTCGGTGGCTCGTTCGCGTACTCGAAAGAGAGCATTAGTTTCAACGATTATTAGAGTTAGTTCTAGCCGAATGAGTTTCATAAATGCCCGGGGAAAACTCGGAGCGTATACTTGTATTTATACGAGCAGCTAGACGGAGGAGAAGGGGTGGAGAAAGAGGGCACGACGAGGGGTGTGTGGGTGGTGTTCGCGAAGGGGTAGGAGAGAAAGAGAACGACGGCATTCGCGGAGCCAAAGTATCCGTCGTTCCGCTTCGTCCCCAGGGGTTGGGCGCGCGCGCCCACCTCCGCCACCCGGCGGCCCCCCAGCCCCTGTCCCCCTTTCCTTTTCGTACTCTCCGCTCGGCCTCCTATTATTATTATTTTTTATCACAATATTTGCTTTTCCCACATTCTGTTTTATGTTAATGGTCGCTGGCTGTGCCTGGCCTCCCCCGCAGCCGCGCCCCGTCCTCGCTCCTTTTTCTCGCTGGTTCCCGCTTCGTATGCATGGCCTCGGGGAACTTTTAGCATTTTGTCTCGAATTTAAAAAGTTTTTCCGCCGCTCCCGTCCTCTTTCTCCTTCTCCCGAGCCCCGTCTTCCTCCGACCCCCGGTCCTCTACTTTCTCGTCACCTGCGCCCCCACCCCTTTCCACCCGGAGTCCCGTTCCGCTCTGTCTTCCTTCCGTTCGCCGATGCAACATCTTCGCGCTCTCCTCGTCTCTCTCTCTCCTTCGTCTCGCTCCACGCGTCCCCGTAATCGCGGAATCCTCGTGTTACGAGCAATTTATTATTTTTTTACCGATCGTCGACGAACAGCCGTGAAACCGATTCCGTCTCAAACTTATCGGAACGCGTACATTCCTTTTCAAATTTGAGCACAATGGAAGAAATCACGTGGCGAATCACGTGGAATTTCATTCGACACTTCAAATAAATTCAATGTATAAGAATAGTCATAAAATAATTGATTATTCTCTTGTTTCGTCAAATCACGGTTCGTTTGAATATATCTCGTAAAACAAATCGCGGATCGTTTTTTACTCGAGCCAATAAAAAGCGCGTGCATCGTTGATGCACTTTGTATATTTTTGTATCTGATTTTGCAACCGTGTAGCGAGACTTGTGAACGGGGGTGTACAGAGATAAGAAAGGAGGAGCGCGCGCGTTTTTCGTTGGTTTGTATCGGAGGCGAGGCGGTGGTAGTTTCTCTCGAGCCCGAAATCCATAAGTTAAGAATTTTTCGCAGAGTGGAAAACTTTCGAATAATATAGCGCTCCGGTCTCCACATCCTTGGTTCGCGGCGAAGTTTCGTAATATATTACGCGTTTCTCTGGCTCGTCGTAGCTTTAACGGCGCGGCGCGCACGCTTCGAGGCTGCCAGTCGGAGAACAAATTGGAATTTTTACGTTTGAAACTCGGTCGCGACGCTACGCTCCCCCATATCTCATGCGTTGTTGTACCGTTTCGCGTTGGATCAAGAAATTCGTAACGATNGAACTCATCGGAACGCGTACATCCCTTTTCAAATCTTAGCACAATGGAAGAAATCACGTGGCGAATCGCGTGGAATTTCATTCGACACTTCAAATAAATTCAATGTATAAGAATAGTCATAAGATAATTGATTATTCTCTTGTTTCGTCAAATCACGGTTCGTTTGAATATATCTCGTAAAACAAATCGCGGATCGTTTTTTACTCGAGCCAATAAAAAGCGCGTGCATCGTTGATGCACTTTGTATATTTTTGTATCTGATTTTGCAACCGTGTAGCGAGACTTGTGAACGGGGGTGTACAGAGATAAGAAAGGAGGAGCGCGCGCGTTTTTCGTTGGTTTGTATCGGAGGCGAGGCGGTGGTAGTTTCTCTCGAGCCCGAAATCCATAAGTTAAGAATTTTTCGCAGAGTGGAAAACTTTCGAATAATATAGCGCTCCGGTCTCCACATCCTTGGTTCGCGGCGAAGTTTCGTAATATATTACGCGTTTCTCTGGCTCGTCGTAGCTTTAACGGCGCGGCGCGCACGCTTCGAGGCTGCCAGTCGGAGAACAAATTGGAATTTTTACGTTTGAAACTCGGTCGCGACGCTACGCTCCCCCATATCTCATGCGTTGTTGTACCGTTTCGCGTTGGATCAAGAAATTCGTAACGATAAACGTATACGGGCCCCCCGTGCCTCGCGGAAGATTTCGACGCCGCGACCGGTTCCCTCGCGAAATTATCAATCAGAAACTGAGAAACTGTCAAACCTCGTCGGTACTTTTCTTATTTCGTCTTGCGACAAATCGAGGAGCTAAAAATCCATCGCTCGTCGTGATTCATGTTGTACAATAAATATTATAGGATCCACTTCTAACTTACGAGCTTTTCTGTTGTTCGAGTCATGCGTTATTGTACCGTTCTGCGTTAGATCAAGAAATTCGTAACGATAAACGGGTCCCGTGCAACGAAGCCTGCCTTATGGAAGATTTCGACGGTGCGATGGGTTCCCTTGCGAAATTATCAATCAGAAACTGAGAAACTGTCGTCGGTACTTTTCTTATTTCGTCTTGCGACGAATCGAGGAGCTGAAAATCCATCGCTCGTCGTAGTTGATGTCGTGCGATAAATATAATATTATAGGAGTCATTTCTAACATAGGAGCATTTGTGTTGTTCGAGTGTCGCGCGAGAGATAAGAGAGAACACGAGGGTAAAGGAAAACGGTCAATCGGTATTTTAGAGATTGCGGGGGTGTCGATGAAAGAGGCGTCTCNATTTCGACGCCGCGACCGGTTCCCTCGCGAAATTATCAATCAGAAACTGAGAAACTGTCAAACCTCGTCGGTACTTTTCTTATTTCGTCTTGCGACAAATCGAGGAGCTAAAAATCCATCGCTCGTCGTGATTCATGTTGTACAATAAATATTATAGGATCCACTTCTAACTTACGAGCTTTTCTGTTGTTCGAGTCATGCGTTATTGTACCGTTCTGCGTTAGATCAAGAAATTCGTAAGATAGTTCATTCATCATAGTAGATTTGTTAAGATAAACGTATACGGATCCCGTGCAACGAAGCCTGCCTTATGGAAGATTTCGACGGTGCGATGGGTTCCCTTGCGAAATTATCAATTAGAAACTGAGAAACTGTCGTCGGTACTTTTCTTATTTTGTCTTGCGACGAATCGAGAAGCCGAAAATCCATCGCTCGTCGTAGTTGATGTCGTGCGATAAATATAATATTATAGGAGTCATTTCTAACGTAGGAGCATTTGTGTTGTTCGAGTGTCGCGCGAGAGATAAGAGAGAACACGAGGGTAAAGGAAAACGGTCAATCGGTATTTTAGAGATTGCGGGGGTGTCGATGAAAGAGGCGTCTCGCAAGCGGAAAGCGTTCTCACCCTTCCTGTCTCCCCGCGACGAATTTTCTCCGGATTTTTTTGCTATGCGGCGTTCTCAGCGATTTGTTCCGCTGCGCCTGTGTCTCTCGCACTCTCTCTCTCTCTCTCTTTCTCTCGCTCTCCGAAAACCGCTGGCAAAGCGGCACGGCACGAAAGAGAAAAGGGAAGGCAGACAGAGAAAAAGGGGGGCGCGCGGGGAATCGGAGGTCCGCGTTTAAAATAATGCGAGAGGCCTCCTTTATTCCTAGCTCTCCCTCCACCGTGGAGCATCCATCCGCCCCCTCGCGACCCGTCTCGCGCCCAACGATTCCCAGCCACCTCGTTCTCTCTTTTTTTTTTATTCCGCCACTTTTTACCACGGCCAATGAAAGAGCCACTTCGCCTTTTGTCACGTTTCGACCGTGCCGAGGCTCGTTTCGCACGCTTCGAGCTACGCGGCCCGCGATCAACTCACCCCCGCAGCTATTCTCCTCTCCTCTGTTCGCGAGAAACACTTGGTATCGTCGCTCGCGATAGAACGCCACGCACCGCGCGCGTTCCTCTTATTCCTTTCGACGAGGAGTAATCGGATAGAGGACGTCGCCGTAAGATACGGGAACGTCTGCAGATTTTAACTCGGTCGGCCGATTGAAATTCATTTATACGATCTTATACTTGATCCGTCGCACCGGTTACAATCGTACGATTTGGCGGAACACAAAAGGCTCGGCTCGGCGGAGGGGAAAAGGGAGGCGCGAAATCGACGGTGAAGTTGGCGGAAATAAAGTTGCCGCGATTTCTTGGGGGTAAAGGGGCCGGAGGCAAAAGTTTGGCTCTGGCGCCGCGCTCCCCGCTCTCTCACCGCCGGTTCTCCGGTGGCGGAATTATTTTGTAGCCGTTGATTCTCCCGAAACGAATAGAGAACAGAGGGATTCGGAATCGGTTTCGCGGTGAGTAGAAATGGCCGCTTTATCGGCTCGAAATCGATCGATTCGCGCGCATCGGAGGCTCGCGCAAAATATTAAAAAAAAAGAGAGCCCGGGAAAAAGGATAGGGAACGGCGCGGGGTTCCGACGTGGTCGGGGGGGCGGGGGGAGCGTAGGAGCGGCGGAGAGAGAATAGAATTCCTCGTATCCCCGCTCCCATAACTTTTGACGAGTTTCAGCGAGTCGAAACCGTGGCGAGATGTGGATATAATTTTATCCAGTTTTTTATTGCGGACATGTTGAACTGGTAAGGGCTTCGATAGCGGCAGCTGAATCGGAAATATTGCCCATAAATATCGGAGATACCCACCCAGCCACGTGTAACTTCACGCACGTGCACTCTCTCTCGCGCGCGCTTCGGTCCTTCGCGCGTGTATGTGCCTAGCGGATCCGTTCCACACACGTAACCGCCGGGGCGCCTCTTCCTCCTCCACCCCCTATCTGCCGCGTACCTGCAGATAGCCGATTCGTATCGTCAATCCTGGCCACCCTGTACCTACCCTCGACGGGGTACGGGGCCTACGTCCCGTATCTATTCCGCGACGGCTCTATCGCGAAATGGATTTTTTTTTCAAAATCGTGAAAGCGCTCCACCTCCGCCGGCCCGCGCCGCCCTCCCACCCCCCTCGCCGGTTGCCTTCGCGGCCTCTCTCCACCCTCCCATCGCGGTTACGCTGGAAAAAATGTTTCGAATTCCTCGAATCGTCGCGATTAGTTTCCGTCTCGATTGTTCGATCCGCGCGGAGCCGTTCGACGATGTAACCCGGCCGCTGAACCGCGTAGCCGCGCGTCCGCAAGTCTCAGGACGCCGCCGCGTCAAAAGTTTCGATTCAGAGATCGTCCCGGATCGTTTCGAAATCGAAAGATCGCGTTTAATCGTGTAAATAATGAGCGACCGGGGTACGTAGAAATTTGACCGCATAAACTGCGCGTATCGTACGTAGAAAATCGTTGTCCGTATCGATAAAAGACGTTTGTCGCACCGCGACTAAACTATTAACGATAATTCTGAAATGATCGTGGGCCGGGTCGCGGGCCATGCATATGTAGTGGGTGGCGCGCTCGACCGGGGAACAAAGGATCTCGTTCGTGTAAAATTGATGCAAACCGTCGAGAGCAAGTACCCGCTGTGACGGTAGTAATACTTGCGGAGGCACGTGAACAAGCAATTGATATCCACTAGCTAGAATACCTATCTCGGAGGGATATAAAAGGAATCACGGGACCGAGAAAATCGATCCGAATGTTTCGCGTCGTCGACTCCTCCTCGATACACTTAGATTAAACAGATTCAAGATCAAGTTAAAAGTCGAACTTCGATTCCCTCTGTCAGTTAAACCGTTGAGAATTTTCTGACACACTCTCTCTCTCTCTCTCTCTCTCTCTCTCTCTCTGTCCGTAAATACTATAAATTATGTAGTGTTGAATGAGTGAAAACGAGAGAGAGAGAGTTCGTGTCTGGATTTACAACTAAATAGAGCGAAATTTGTTTGTCTNGTTGAATGAGTGAAAACGAGAGAGCGAGAGTTCGTGTCTGGATTTACAACTAAATAGAGCGAAATTTGTTTGTCTATCAATTCAGTGCTGAAATATCATACGATACAAATGAATCATATTTTCACAGTTCGCTTTTACACCATACAAAAATTGTCAAAACGAAAATATCCGGTGTCGAAACAACAATTGAATATCGCTTCTTTTATAGAGTGGCCGCATGGGTACGCGGCATGCCGGCCGGGCTTCGGCTTTCGGTTTATAAATGTCTCTCTTAATTGATCGGAGTAATAGAATTCGAGGAGGTGCGCGGCGCTTAAAGGTGGCACNGCGCCGGCCGGGCTTCGGCTTTCGGTTTATAAATGTCTCTCTTAACTGATCGGAGTAATAGAATTCGAGGAGGTGCGCGGCGCTTAAAGGTGGCACAGGAATTTCGGGTGTTTCGATTGCGAGGTTCGCGAGGGTCGACGACGCGACGCCGCCATTCTCGGAATCTTTCGGACGCGAACGATGCGTTTAGCATCGCGCTTCCTGCTCGGATGCTAAGTACGCTCTTGGATATGAACGTGATTAATTACCGCCAAATAGGAGCCGACGTAGATTGATATATCGAACGTTCTTGCCGCGTTTCCCGTCGATTTACGGTCGCGTCCACGGGTTATGACAATGGGGACTGAGCACACACGGTGTAAGGGGGTTGGGGCCGCTGTGTATGCACGCTCGTCCTCGACGATACGTCGATACGGCGACGAACGCAGAAAGGAGATAGATAGATTAGCTGAGAATAACGAGGGAGAAAAAAATGAAACCTGTCGCTCTTTTTATTTCGTTCCTCGGAAAATGCGTTCGCGCACGGATTTTGTTTAGACGCGAGAGGATATAGAATTAGAGGTTAGATCGATTCTCGATCGAGAAGCGAGGAGAGCAACGGGTGAAAAGCGATCGGAACGAGGAGACTGGCGGGCTCTCTCCCACCTCCCGTTCGGCCTATCGGTGATCGGGTTCGGAGGAACCGAGGTTCGAGTGGCGCGCCTTGGAATTCCCAGGCGACGTAGTTGGAATAATAATTAGTCAATTAATTAACGTACACATAATTATCAACGAAAACGCGGAAACCGTAGGCAGGCAGCCAGGCGAACGAGGAGAAGGTTCCAAGTGGCAGCTGTCGCCTCATCGGCACCGTAACCGCGCCGCCGCCGCCGCCGTGTCCCGAGCCTCGTTCGGTTTCGCCTTCGATTAGGAATTATTCAGGAAATTAATTGTGCGTGAAGTCTGCCAACGCGACCCTCTTCTCTCTTTCCCTCTCTGTCTTTTCTTCGTCCGGGCTTCTCACGGATTTCTCAGTTCCCTCTTTCTCTTCGACCGACGACCGAGTATGTACGCAACTCTCTATCTTTCTCCCCTTCACTCTCTGTCCATTCATCTCTCTCCCTCTCTCTCGATTCGAGTCGACGAGTCACCCTCTCTCGCGTACCACTTCCGCGGTCTTCCATTCTCCGCAACCACCCACACGCGGTCTCTCCTTCTCTCCCGCCCTCTTCCAGCCGGGGTCGGGAGCGCACCCGTCAGAAGTGGCACTCTTTTTTGCAATATCGTGCTTCTCTCGAGCCCCCCCGCGCCCGCGTCTCGAGTCTCGGAAAATATGACGCATCGAATATAAAAAAATATACAACGCTCGCTCCATTATTATTCCCCTGAACCGGCCTCTCCCTGCGGTTTACCTAATTCTCTCCCCGCTCCCCCCGGACCCCTCGGGCCAGTATCTCCGTCTCGAATCGTGATTTCATAGCGGACGAAAATGATTCACCCGCCCGAAGATCGTGTAGGAGTCGTAATTTATATTCCGCGGAATTTCGTCTCCCGTCTTACGCGTTCATCTATTATTACGCTTGTATGAAAATCTTGATCGAATTCCTGTATCGACGCGGAAAACTTGCCGATATTTGGAAGCCAATAAAATAAATTTCCGAACGAAGGCTACGCTTATAATTGCTCTCATCTATTTATATTAATTATCGACGATGCGTCTTACGCATTTCGCTATTATTATTTAGGCATAAAAATCTTGAACGAATTCCTGTATCGACGCGGAAGACTTGCCAATATTTAGAAGCCAATAAAGTAAATTTGCGAATGAACATGAATGGGGGCTACGCTAATAATTGCACTCATCTATTTGTATTAATTATCGACGATGCCTCTTACGAATTTCGCTATTATTATTTAGGCATAAAAATCTTGAACGAATTCCCGTATCGACGCGGAAGACTTGCCGGTACTTAGAAGCCAATAAAGTAAATTTCCGAATGAACGCGAATGGGGGCTACGCTAATAATTGCGCTCATCTATTTATATTAATTATCGACGATTAGCAATAGCAATTAATCGCATTATCGAGGCCCGCGCGCTTGCGCTCGGACGTCGGTATCGTTGCTCTGTCTATCGCCTCGAAAGAGGGTGGCCGACGCTCTACATCGCGACGGGGGNTGAACCGGCCTCTCCCTGCGGTTTACCTAATTCTCTCCCCGCTCCCCCCGGACCCCTCGGGCCAGTATCTCCGTCTCGAATCGTGATTTCATAGCGGACGAAAATGATTCACCCGCCCGAAGATCGTGTAGGAGTCGTAATTTATATTCCGCGGAATTTCGTCTCCCGTCTTACGCGTTCATCTATTATTACGCTTGTATGAAAATCTTGATCGAATTCCTGTATCGACGCGGAAAACTTGCCGATATTTGGAAGCCAATAAAATAAATTTCCGAACGAAGGCTGCGCTTATAATTGCTCTCATCTATTTATATTAATTATCGACGATGCGTCTTACGAATTTCGCTATTATTATTTAGGCATAAAAATCTTGAATGAATTCCTGTATCGACGCGGAAAACTTGCCGATATTTAGAAGTCAATAAAATAAATTTCAGAAAGAATGCGAAAGGGGTCTATGCTAATAATTCCTCTCATCTATTTATATTAATTATCGACGATGCCTCTTACGAATTTCGCTATTATTATTTAGGCATAAAAATCTTGAACGAATTCCCGTATTGACGCGGAAGACTTGCCGATATTTAGAAGCCAATAAAGTAAATTTCCGAATGAACATGAATGGGGGCTACGCTAATAATTGCACTCATCTATTTGTATTAATTATCGACGATGCCTCTTACGAATTTCGCTATTATTATTTAGGCATAAAAATCTTGAACGAATTCCCATATCGACGCGGAAGACTTGCCGGTACTTAGAAGCCAATAAAGTAAATTTCCGAATGAACGCGAATGGGGGCTACGCTAATAATTGCGCTCATCTATTTATATTAATTATCGACGATTAGCAATAGCAATTAATCGCATTATCGAGGCCCGCGCGCTTGCGCTCGGACGTCGGTATCGTTGCTCTGTCTATCGCCTCGAAAGAGGGTGGCCGACGCTCTACATCGCGACGGGGGGTTGCTGCACACGGCCGGGGTACGAGAGGAGGAGGCGGTTTGGTGGTGGGATCGCGGCACCAGCGACGAGAGTCGCTCCGCCTCGTGAGTAATTTACTGTTATTGGTCGAATTATGCCACGGTCGAATGCATATTTATGCGGTTAATTATAATTTATGATAAAGCACCGTCGTGAACGACGATCGGCAGCAGTTTAACGTTGAAAACGACCAGTTTTCCCTGACGAAGCGATCCGCCACCCTCGAATCGTCCCGCGCGGTCTCTTTTTTCTTCTTCGCCTTCCGCACGTGTCACTGGCGAACCGCCGACGCTCCGCGGGTTCGCCAATAAAATCTGTTTTCGCGTCGACGAATTTCGACGTCGCGACACCAGCCTCTCTCTGCTCGTCCAAAGTTTTTAATAATTACCCGTAGGCGAAACGTCGTACTCGAGAATCTCGGCGCAATTTCGTGGCGCATCGATTCGCCGCGCCTGTTGTCGACTCGCACTACTGCGTTGGCTCCGCGGTCCCACTTTACTCTCGCATAAAGTAAACGCGCGAGGGGGTGTGCGGCGGGGGGAGGGGGGGGCAGCGAAAGAAAAACGGGACGAATCCATTCAACCCGCTCTCCGTTGTAAATTAGCAACGCGAACCCGGGGGGTGAGACCAGCGCGCCGGTTGCCACGGCGAAAGAAACGCGTGTGTCGTCGCGACGTCGGGAACAACTTAGCGCGAAAAATATACGATAAATCCATACGCGTGCATTCGCACGAGCGGCGGTGTCGCGTGCTGCTCCCCGAAGAACAGGGAAGCTTGCGGGGGGGTAGAAGGAAGACGAGCGAACTAGGAGAGACTGGCTGGTTACAAAAAGCAACAGCTCGGGTTCCCGTATAATGGGGTTTTCATATTTTCGCCCGGTGAATGGCATCGCGCATCGCTGAGCCGCGTAAATGGGAAGGCGCGCGAGCGCGTCAGCCGGGTTCGCGACTGCAGAATGCAGTCGCAGCCGCGGCTGCAATCGCGGATACAACGGCCGGCATCGACAACGAGACGTGCCGACGACGACGTCGACGACGAGTCGAAACCTGCCGTCTTTGTAACGGAATTACCGTTCCCAGAATCACTAAACGTGCCCACATTTTCTATATGAAAACATCCCGACACGTACCGAACCTTTATATAGAAAATCATTTAAAACGCGCGTCTAGAGCCATCATATAGAAAATTGGTACCAAAGAAACTGAGCGAAGCGATTTCTCAGTCGCTTGATCGCGATCTTGTGTAACGAATCGATAAAAAGGTCGAACTGGTTTCCTTCGCTCGTAATCGAAAATGTTCGACATACAAATTAATCTACAGTCGTTCTCCTGTAAATTTCTCGTACAAGTTTGTCCGTACGTCAGATATAAAAATGTTGATCGAATCGTGGGAGAGCGGAGCTCGTTTATTGCTTTTCGTACGCCTTAATCCGGTTTAAGTTTGCGAGTAGTACCGCGGGGGGAAGGGGTAGGGGGAGGGGGGAAACAAGAGGGCTGTTTTCAGAAAGTTGGCAAGACGGGTCCGTAAGTCGCGTACCTTATGACCGCTGGTTAATATCGGTGGAAAGAGGAGAAAGTGGAGTGCAGGCGGTAAATCGCGCGTCGTACGAGGCTACTTACGCCTAGCCGGGGAAGTCTCTTCTCTTTTAGCGAGGGCCGAGCTTAACTCACCCTATCGGCAAGTGCGATCTAATGCGATTTGCATTTATATTAAAATATTAATGTTACGCGGCGTAACGTCGCGGCGGGTGACGGAAGCGGAGGACCGCGTTTAAAGGCGTATAGACCGAGCGAACGTGGCAAATTTTATTCCTGCTCGGAGATTTCTTATTTGTTTGCATCGTATAAAACGATTGAAAAAATGTTTCCCATTTCGCGTGGTCCGTTGTTCCCGTTTTATCATACGACGCCGTTAACGAGACGGAGAGAAGAATTGGTTGTATATCATACTTCCCTCGTTGATTTACTCGGTATTCGGAGAATGTTCGTTTCGAGTTCGATTGATCCGGGATGAAAGAAAGGCCGTGGGACGGAAGCACGGGCGAAAAAGAGCTTACGCGTATCGTGCCGTGCGAACATTAATTCCGCGAGGAAGGTAGATACGTACGCGCGGCACAAGTGCCTTCCAGCTAATGTCACTTTGATTCTAGGTTAGAGCAGCAATGCGCTGTAGGGGCTTCGGCATGCCTAACGCCGCGGTAGTCCGTAGTCAGCTTCTCGAGGTTCCCATACATATTCATAAATAAGATACTCGGTTTTTGCCCTCTCGCTGCCTTCTCTCTCTCTTTCGTCGTCGGACACTACCTTCCTTTTGTTCCTCTCTCTCTCTCGCTCTTTCTCTTTCGCTCGTTCTCGGTTACACCGGCCCGTTCCTGGCCCGGTTCCTCTCGCTCCTTTCCTTTTTTCTCGACGCAAGGAAAAAGAGCAACGCGCTCTCTTTCGAAGCGGAATCGTATTTGCATGGAATCTCTCCCCCTTTTCTGCGTGCCAAGGGGTCCGCGGAATTAAGACGCCGTTGACGAACGCGCGGTCTTCCGGTCCTACGTTTCAACCTTTTTCTCTGCCCCTTACCTCGTTGTTTTGCGCCACCGGAACCGCGGCCCGACGATTTATCGACGCGAGACGCCGCGAATACAGACGTCGTCCGATACAATGGAATTCGACAAGGTTCCCTCGAGTTATTCGGGTCGAAGACTGTTCGTCGTTTCGTCAAAAATCATTAAGCAAACTTACGCGTTCCCGTCGAATTTACATATTTTTTACTGACGCCTCGTTCCCAAAAATGACGGAACTGCGGGTGGAAAAAATGTTACGCGAGGGGTTAACTAAGCAGGAGAGTAATTTTCTTATCGGTTGGACGCTAAATCCGGTGTTGCATCCGAGTAAAAAGTTCGGGTAATAACCGTGACCGTTTTACTGTTCCGGGACGATGGCAAAAACGCGAGACAGCTCGATAATTATTATTGCCCTGTGTCCGTCCCGAGCGGCTAACGAGGCACCGACCGACCGCGGGCAATAAACGTCGGCCACCGGCGAATGGAAGCGAGAACGATAATTAGGAATGTTAATTTGTCTAATAAGTAACAAGATTAATAGAACGGCTGTTATCTGATTCCCGGGCGCGCGGAAGGAACCGCGAAGGCCGCTCCGCGTGGGAAGTGGGAAACCCGTTTCCAACTCAAAACAATTCCACGGAGATCTTATTCTTTTTATCAAAACCCTTTGTGCGCCGCTGGGTTATCTGGGTTAAGCTCCTACAGATTTTCAAACCATTAACTCTCGCCGATTGCAAATGTTTTTGTTCCTCGTATCTGATGCATTCTACGTCCGGAATTAGGACTATCGCAATCGTTTCGATAAATAATTCGACGCGGACGGCTCTCCGTCGCTGTTTAAGGGTCAATACTTGCGGGAGCAGAAAAAGAAGTGGCGCGATTCGCGGGGAGACAGTTAAACGTTGTGGCGGTGGCATTAATGGGGCTCCGTAGGCCTATGGGCGGATATAAATTTTCCAAAGACTTCTCATCCATTTGAATAGGAGACTGTAGATAGAGCTCGTTCTTCTTTGTGATGCTAACGACCGGCGTTACCCGCAAATATGCAATGACCTCGCATATTTTCGAGTTAATTGCATTTTCGTATTCGTCGGAGGCGCGGCACACCGGTGCCGGTGACGAGGAGGGCCGTTAAGCCGGGGCGACGGACACCCGCGACCGAGCCACCTATGTTTATTCCGAAACGGGTCTCCGCCGCGATTCTCCGCGTTACCGCAACCGCAGAATCGGAAATTCAAAGGCGCCGCGACGCCCCGCCGCCGCCGTCAGCGAGCCTAACGAGAACGGTGTCGCTCTCATTTTCATCGCGGCCTCCGCGATTCCTCGCCCGCTAGACAAAACCTGTAAGTGTCTCTCTGCACCTCGTTAAACGACCGGGTTAATTATTCCGTGCCACTGTTTTCCAAACGCGTTCGCATAAATTTCGATAGGGCGTTCCTTCGGCTCGGCCGTTGTAATATTAACGAGCCTCTAGTCTCTAACCTGCTTAGAAGCCTTGAAATGTTGCACAATTTTGCATTGTCCGATCGGACGTCTCGAGAATATACAGGTTGAATCGATAAATACCTTATTGTTCCGTCGTTCGACGGGCGCCCTGGTTCCCATATGAAAAATTTTGGTGAAACCGAAATTGTTCGTTACTCGTCGTTATAGAATTCATTGTATTTGTTGGACACGACAGATTTATGATGTTCTGATTAAAGTGTCTCGAGGGTCGGGGCGTAAATCTCTTTACTCTCCCGCGGTCGATTAGCGAGAAGAAACGAAACGGGCGAGTGGCGCAGAGAGTGTTTCGAAGGCGAATACAGGTATGAATCCTGAGAGGATGCGAGTTTCATTTCCCGATTTCTCTGGGAAAGGTCGCGTTATTTCCGGAGCGACGCCGGAAACCGAACTTTAATTCCCGGCTACTGGATAATAGCAGCCGACGCGTTCTCCAAACGATTCCGCGCGTCTTCTCGCCCTCTCCGAGTCCCGCCGCCGCAACGACGCCATCGTTCTTCTTCGCACCCTCCTTTCCCGCGACTAATTGACGCGGGGGTTGGAAAATCAAGATGGCCGACCTATTACGCTTTCAATCTCGTGTCCCTTACCCCCCTCGATCGCGGTACCTCCGAGCCACCGTCCTCTCCTCTCCCTAAAAATAAATATATTTCGCCCGCTCAAACGCACCGCGTTCCGATTCGCCCCCGCAAGCTCTCCAATATGAAATAACGCCATCGACTGCCGGTCCCCCCTCACAAACCTGAAGACGTTATCTCTAAAGCAGTTCGGAATCGAATTTCTGACGGAATAATCGGTCCCACGTATAATTAATAATTTAGATTCGTTGAATCGTGTATTTACAGAAGAAACGTCGAAGCGACGTCCACGGAAGAAAGTTAATAATTATTTGAGCATGTCTGTCAGACATGGCTAATATAATAGTAAGAATGATTGAAGGCAATTGTAAGAATGGCGCACTTGGCTCGCGCAGAAAACTCTGGGAGGTACCGTTGATTTTTTTCATCCTTTCCAGACTCGTCGTTAACTTGGCTCGCGTTACGATTCAGAAACGAGCAGCAGGAAAAACCAGAGGTCGAGATCTCGTTACTCGTTGCAAACCAATCGACCAAACCCAGGCGCGGAGCGGACTCGGTTGGACAGTATTACAAAGTCATGGCGCGTTGAAAATTCCATTTTACAAAATTTGTTAGAGAGTAAAAAAAAAAAGGGAGAATCGCTCTCCTGCCGGACAAGTTTATACTCTTGTTCTTCCTTTCGATTCGCTTTTTCCCCGTTTCATTTATATATATGAATTTCTTGTCATTTATTTTTGAGAGCGCGCGGGGGAAGAAAAAAAACGGGTCGCGCAGTTTTATTTGGTACCGTAATCAAGAGAGCTCGTTACCTACGGAAGGGCCCCGGCGAACACGCGGAGGGGGTTGAACGATTAGACGGAGGCGCGGGCGGACGAAGCGGCAGGGATTTGACAATTTCTCACCAATGACGAGCGGAGACGAGAAATTGCCGCGGAATCCGTTCACGCTCCCTCCGGCAGTCACTTATTTCCTATTTACCACCCTTCGTCTCTTGGTCTCACCCTTCGTTCTTACGCGTGGATCAACCCTCGATACCTTAACCTTTCGTGGTTTTACCAAAATGGCGGTTTTAAGATGGTCGTTCGCCGCATCCGAGCGTTATCAGTCTCGTGACTCGACGCAGTATGCAAATTTCCACGGCGTTAATCAATTTTTATTCCGTCCTTATCCGCGTTATAATTCAGCGAATTATCAGATCGATGAAACGATTGTTTCGAGCGAAACTAAAAGCACGTTTTCAGTTTGTCGGACCCGAGCCGTTCTCGTTCTAAGGCAAAGTCGTCGCAAATAATTTAAATCGAATCGAGAGACAATTCGCAGAAAAATTCATCTCCGCGTCCCATCGATTCCACTCCCGGTCTCCTTGAGGAGTCCTGGAGGAATTACGGACAGAGTTTCTGTTTTCCTTGGCGCCTGATTTTCCTTTCCGCTCGTCCGGTTCTTGGCTAGGCGGGCCTCATTGTGGGCGCTAACCTCTTTATCGTTTAACCGGTCGACGTCCACCCCCGGCGCCCCTCGTTCTCCACTTTTTTTCTCACCCTCCCCGATATTATATTATCTCGTTTCTTCGCCGACCTTTATAATTTTTCAGCCTGTTCGACTTGCACGGTCCGCCCCTCTCGCGCCGCCTTCCGCCCGCCGAGCGTGTCTTCGAGGCCCCCGTCGAGAGTTTTCTCAATCAGCCCGTTACCGCGAAGTAATTCGCGGCGCTAACCTCGTTAAATCTCGTGCTCGGCCGCGAGACTTTCGAACCCGCGATTCCGGACTTTAAACCGTTTACCAAGGCTCCACTTCCGCTTTCCCGAATCGCGTGACACGAAACTTTCTACAATATGTATACATATATATCCCCCTCCCGCAATCAGAACGAGCAATGAAATTTGCTCAGATTTTTATCCCCGCACAAAGATACGTACGTATAAAATACGAGGGCCCGCGAGTGCATGTCGCGATACTCGAACGAACCTCTATACAAAATGAATTCTTTATCTGGCATAAAAATCCGCGGCCCGATATGAAAAGATTTTGAACGTAAATTAAGAAAGACGGGAGGGCCCGCGACGTTCGACGGAATACTTCGTGCGGCATTGTATGTAGTAGCGAGATGTCGTGCAGGAAACGCAAAGTAACGTAATTCGCGGAGGACAATTTAGATTCCGCGGGGGTGATTAGCGACGGTATCGGTTGCAGCCGCGGAGAAAAAGAATTCCCGCAATAAGGTTCTCGCGTTCGAGAAATTGCATCGCGTTTCCGTTAATGCCGCGTATTAGACGGATCGGGCAACGAAACCGAATAATTGCGGCTTTATCTCGGCCGGGGAGGAGGAAATCGTTCGAACGACTTCTTCGAGATAATTGCGAACGAGGCGCGCGCGTTGCGTATCGCGACGCATTACGAAATTACGGATTTAAGCCGCGCGTCGGACGAGAGGATTCGGGGGTGAGAGGACAGGAAAGGAAGAAGCGGGGGTGTGGGGCGAGGCGCGCTTCGGCTTCCGATTTGTCCCCGGCTTTCCAATATTCTTCTCGGTCGCCGATTGGAGATCGAATTGTCCGTTAATTGAAATGATTAATTGTCTCACCTCTGCCGGGCCTGGCCGAACGGTTCCCGCTCCCTGATTGCTTATTTACAAATAGGAAATTCGAAAATGTGCAGAATCGCGCGCCGCCCGAGCGGAGCGTGACGAAGAGGGTGTGGAACGCGCGACGGGAACAACTCGTTTCCTCGCGAGCGCGCGAGAGGGGTTCGATCATCATCGTGCACGCTAGACTACGTGGGCGTGTGGAGAGTATCCGTGGAAAAGGGGGTGGCCGTGTGGTGCCGGTGCCGGGCGGCGGCGGCGGTGGTGCTGGTGGTGGTGGAGGGCTCGGATACTCGCTCACCGAGTTTCCAACGATGGGAGCCGGAGGATGCAGGAGGTGGGCGCAGGGGCCACGAGGTGGAGGCCATACGAGGGCCGCAATATCGTAGGATATTACGAATTTGCTATTTTCCGTGGCGGCCGAATTGAAACCGGGATTGTTAATTACTCGGTGATTATCGCGGCCAGAATCGAAGTCGCGCCGAAATTGCAGAAATCGAAATTACTTTTACTCCCTTCCCTGGTCGGCGTGCGCCTCCTCCGTAACTCGTTTCGCTCGCCGCTCCTTAAAGACCGGGGGTTTCGTCGAAAGAAATCGGTTCGGAATGGTGAGAGCAGGTCGTCGTCGGGCAGTGCGCGGCGCGCGCTCGGACCGCACGGTCGGCCGAATCAACAGCTCTCTCTGTATAACAGCGGCGAGCGGTGGCGGAGTTCTTCGGGGGTGGAAAGACTCTGGGGAAGGAAGAGGGAGAGACAGAGAGAGGGTGCCTCGGTCAACGGTAGCGGGCAAATTGAAATTCGTAGATGCGGTGCGGCTCGCTCGGCCAATTGGAATGCAGAATCATACCGGAAATGCCGAGTAATGCACCAATCAGAATCTGGGAATAGTTAGAGGGCCGGATGATTAGGAATGCGCGCAATAACCTCTGATTAATGTGATCGGTGTATGGTATATGCCGTGTAGCGTGGCACGACGGCGTCGGTGGCGTCGCCGGCTCGCTCGTTGCTCCATCCTTTGCCTCGGGTACCCGCTTACGTGAATACTCGCCGCCGCCGCCGCCGCCGCCGCTGCCGCTGCCGCTGCTGCTACCACCCGTTCCCGTTTCCGTTTCTCTCTCCGCTTCGCCTTTCTCTCCCTCGAATTCGCTCGATCCCCGTCCAGCGTACGATTACACGCGCCTTACGCGCGTCTACGTGCACGCAAATTCCACGCACACGCGTGCACGCGCCGAGCGCTGGAACAGGGACACGCGTATCGCTGTGTGTACGCGCGTATAATATATCTCCGTCCACGAGTGGTATAGTTTGTGCAAGAGCTTGCCATCGGCCGGTCGCAAACGAGACTCGGAGAGACGGAGAGAGAGAGAGAAAGAGAGAGAGAGAGGGTGGGACACGCGAGGGTGAGAGGAGCGCGCGGAGGATAAGGAACGACGACGGGGGTAAGGGAAACGGTGTGCGAGCGAGCGTTGCACTCGTGGTGGGATGGGGGAGTATGCATTTACATAAATACATAACGCGGGTGCATACAATGTTAGTGCTATGCTGTCAATTCTACCCTTGCAGCGAGGCAATTCTGAGTTATGCCAGAACGCCATGCCCTATGACGGGCTTCTCCCTCCTAGCACGCGCCCCCCTTACCCGTATGTTTGTGCCTAAACCCTCCTCTCTCCCCTCGGCGCCCCCGCGCGCGCGGCCACGTTTCCGTCTCCACCCTCGCCCGGCACCTCCTCGCCCCGGCCCCGTCTCTCCTCTCCCGTGATTGCAACATTCATCTTTAAAGTTTCCTTCGTACACCAAGCGACGAGATCGAGTCGACAGAGTTCGACTTTCCTCCCCCGCTCCCCGCGCCGGCAGGCGCCGTCTTTTCAAAATTCCGTCGTCGCTTTTCTTTTCGCCGGAGCCTGTCCCAAAATTCTCGCCGCGATTAAATTAACGGCGCGGCCCCGGCACAAAAGTACCGGCTCGGGTTTAATCGAAACGCGAATTGAAAGCAGAACCTCTCTCTCCCTCCCTCTGTCTTTCTCGTTTTTGCGAGCCCATTAAACGCGTCGCCACTTACGCTTACATAATAATAACGGTGAATAACGAGAAAGCGTCTTTGTTCCGACGGTTGTTTTTCCACGGGCCGAGCCGCGGGGGAAGGGTGCCGCGGCGCGAAATTAAAACTACTAAATCTCTTTCGGCGAACGTTATAAAGCGATGCCCACCCCCCTCCCTCCCTCCCTCCCTCCCCCCTCCGGCCCGGTCTATATTTCCTCTCGGTGACGATATCGAAGGTGGTGCGTAAAACACCCGCAGCGTTTTCTCGTTTCTGTATGCTAACCAGCCTGTTTTTTCTCTTTTTTTTTTCAGGTGAGTACCTGAAGGAAATCCCGTCTACTTCGCGTGCACCACACGGTCCCGGAGGGTGAGTCGGCCCCCGCTGGATGGCCGCGACTCTTTTTTAAATGAATAAGACACGGAACAGCCGATTTAAACTTAAACTCGAACGACGATTAATAACGAAGAATTCGGCCGTTCGATAACCGTAGCCGAGAAAATTTCGCGCCCGTTACATTTTTAACGGCCATTCGTTTCTGCATCCGCTGGTCTAAACTATTCACGAGATACGTGGGAATACGCGGCAAAGATAATCCTAAAAATATATTATATTTGTCGTGGCGCTATCGGTCAAAGGTCGTGTAACAGCTATCCACCGTATTAACCTGCTTTCTTTTCGCGCCCCCATTCTAATCGTTCAAGCGAATGGAACGTTACGTTTCGGAAAACAGATAGATTCATAGTCATTACTTACTTTTAAGATCGCCTTAAAGACTTGCTTTAGTCCCTGTACAAGACAAGGACTGGAAATATGGAATAGACAGGGATAGCAATGTTTAAAACGATCTTAAGAATAAGCAACGACTATGAATACCTGCCAGATACTCGCAGATACGACAGATTTTCAAGTCGATGCGCAGTTAAAATTCAGAACGTATTTCTCTGAGGCGAACGCACGGCCAGAGTTTACTCGAATGATAATTTTTTAAACAGATTTTTCTAACTAACGTTCGAGGCTGTGTATATACGGTGAAGCGACTCTTGGCTAGGTCTTCTTGTATGGAGGATGGATAGGGAGAGAGCAGTAGCGTTGGCGCCATTCATCTCTGAGAAAGGAGGCAGGGTTATACACGCGTACATGCATACATGACAGAGGCGTATGGAGTCGGACGAAACAAATATAAAGCGTAAAACATAAAATATAAATAAATGCTCGGCAGTTTCTTCGCGAACGGCGGCGGTGGTGCGCCGAGATAGCGAGGCCCTGCGTCTGCGAGAGAAAAATATCGTATGAATCATTTATCAGTCTGGCTGCGACTGGCTCCGGCAGACGTACACACACACACGTACCAACACGCACACACGCGGCCGTGTAAGTGCGCGCACGCTCGTCCCAGACGCAAGAAATTGCTTTTTTACTCGGCTGTAACTATTTATCGTTATCCTTTTCCTGCCACTTTCACGCTCGCGCCTACGACCGCGCGTCGAACTTCGCCACCTTTGGTTTCGATTACCGAACCGTTTCTACTCAGGGATTTCGGTTTCGCGTTTAAAGCGGCGCTAAAACGCGAGCCGTGTAAAGCCCGAAGGAGGGAAACCGGTCGATGGAGATTTCGGCGTTACATTTTTTACGAGTTCTCGCTCCCAGGGTCAAAGTTTCCGTCGGGGATTTAAGAACCGTTCCGGTCCTCGCGTGACTCCGCGAATTTCATACCCGCGCAACGTCCCGAAGGCGTTAAACGAACCGTCGCTTATTATAATTGCGAGTTTAAACCGAATTATCTCGCGCTCGTGTCTGCAACGATTCCTCATGCTCGTTGCCCCCTCGTACCGAATTTCCTGTCGGAACGATCGCAATTTTCATAGCCCCGATCAAACGACTCAATTTCTTACGCTCGTCCCCACCGAAAAGAATCGGCCGACTTTCTCCGAGGGTGTAAATTTTTCTTTCGCGTTAGAACGATCGCGATGGCCGAGAGAGAGTCTACGGCGAGGCAGACGGAATAATATCGTGGCCCCGAACGGAAGGAGAGAAAGAGGTTCTGGACGAGGCGAGGCGAGAGGAAGCGAGGCTTCATCCCGGATACAGAATCGAAGCATCCCGCCACCGGTAGCGGCGCTTTATTGCGATTTTTATATTTCATTCCGTTGGGGTCCAGCCCGATCAAAAGCATTCTGCAGTATGCATGGGGACTCCGATTTACCTTTGGTACCTAGCAGCGCCGGGGACACGGTTTCTGCCGCGAGAGACCGGAGCCAGGCGAGCGAGAGGGTGGAAAGCGCGGACAAAGATCGAGCGCTCGCGGCGGCGCCGGCTCGATGTCGGCGGGAGAAGGAGGAGGAAACACCAATTTTTCACCCTCGAATAAAATTATTATCGACGAATGAGTAAGTGAGTTGCAGTTATCGGGGCAGGAGGTGGTTGGTCTGTCACGGGGGCGGCCGATGCATGGCGTTTGGAAAACCGGCGGCAGAGGCGGAAGAAAGAGGGCCGCTGGCCAGAGAGAGAAGCCCGCGGACCGGCTATTTTTAATATTTAAAATTTAATTTACAAAATGCCACTGGCTGCCCTCTTCCGCGTCCGAGGCTCCCTCGCCGCGCTGCGCACCTGAACGCAATCGTTACCGCCCTCGCTCCCAACCCAGGTTTTTCTCTTTTTCACCGTTGAATCGTCCTCCGAGCCTCTCCTCTTTAAACCAAGCCTTAACCCTCCTCTTATATGAGACGGCTGAAACTTTATTATAGCGTTTATCATGTCCGCGACGTTTTTATTATTAAGGAGAACGCCGGGATTGTTAATATAAATGAAACGGTGTTCGAAGCTCTCGTCCGGAGATTACAATTTTAAATTCGTCCGATCCAATACGATAAAGTTTCTCCCCCGCGTTTCGAACCAAAAGACTCTACTTTCACGACGTCAGTTTATGGGACGCCGTTCTCATTGTAATTAAGGCGTTCTTTATTCGTTAAATAAGATTAAAAAATTCGAACTCCGCCGGCGGGGGAGGAAATAAGTTGCGCGCAAGCTGTTCGGCCGTCGGACAGCTTCTCTCGGGTGCGGGGGTGGCGATTATTCGTTCGCAACGTCGGTGTCATTGTTATCGCCGTTGCCGTTCTGCCGGTCGTTATTGCCATATCCCGCGCTATGACAATTCCACTTTTATCGATCGTTCCGGCCGGACGACGACGACGACGACGACGACGACGACGCCGCGGCATCTCTATCTTGTTCGCCTCGCCTCATCCACCCTGTACGCGCGCGTCGTTCTGTTTACGGTGCTCGTCGCGAAGGGAGATAGCGGCAGGCGCCTCGGCGAAACTTAAGCGGTCGTGTACCTTGGGTATACGCGCGGCGCGGCGCGCGCCGGCTTCGCGTGTACCTACATAATACGATGTAAGTTACGACGCGCCATGTAACTTTGGCACTTTGGACAATAGCTGCGTCTCCACCGCCCGGAAGGCTTCCCCTACCCGTCTCTTTCTTCTTTCGTACCGTCGTCGGGTGCGCGCGTGCCTCCACGACGACTCTCCAGTGTGCGCTCTTCTTCTGGAACGGTACAACCTACTAAATACTCGACGCTTTCCGACCTGACCTGACCCAACTGGTAGCAGCCGCGGCGCACCGCCATCGATTCGCCCCTCGCCGCGATATTTTCTTCCGCAATTTCGCGCCTTTGAGGAGGCGAGTCGCGTTACGCAAAAGCGGCCGATCGCCGGATCGATCTCTGGGATCGCGTCGGCCGGCACGCAGGTAATTCGAACGTGACGACGCGGTGGCGGTGGTCGGAGGTCAGTCGTGAATCGCGGTGCGAGTCAGTCGCGTCAGGAGCACCGGAGGCCGATGGGTGATGAATGGGGAGAGGAGCGAGGGGAGACGGGTTGGTGGTGGGTCCTCGCCTCAAACGAGCGACGTATCTCTAATCCAACGCCATAGAACCGACCGGTGCTATTTAGTCCGAATTGTATCGGATAAAGCGAGTACCCGTGTAGCACCACCATAGTAACACCATGCCCTCTGTCGATCTCTCTAACTCTGTCCGGCGGTCCTTCTCCCGGTCCACCGACCGGCGGCTCTCTCTTCCCCTCTCGCCGTCTCTCTCTCTCTCTCTTTGATTTCCTATCTCGTTGCCGGCCGGACCGATTCCCTCTCGCTCTCGCGATCTGAATACCCTTGTGCCGGGGTGGTACCCCTCGCTCGTTCTCTCCGTTCTCTTCGACCGGCCCCCTCACCCCCGTGGAATCAATTGCGGTCGCCATGACTACCGTAATGGAGATCCAGGAGCAGGAGGGTGCCTTTTCCACGGGAGGTTGACCAAAGCGTATCCCGTAATGCCTACACGTCAGGACGAAATCAAAGACCGGGATCCGACGCATCGGCGACCACCACGATTCGTGTGCGGGAGAGCCCCAGCCCTCTCTCTCTCTGTCTCTCTTTATACCTCGCTTCATCCCTCGTTTCTCCTCTCGTTGGGCTCGATCGCGCGGAAAGATCGCTCGCTTTTGACGCGGACACTGGAAACCGACCGAGAATAAACGAATAAATCTGTGTCGCCGGCTCTCTCCGCCCGGCGAAAAGGGTTAAACCGCTAAACCGTGGCCGCGAGCTCGAGAGAGAGAGAGGAGGGTCGAAGACGAGGATTCTCTCGTCTGTAGGTCGGCGAGCCTCTGGGGCAAAGTCGTACCGCCGTTTCGAATTCGTTAAACGAAATTCGCCGACGTCCCTCTCGGTGTTCGCGCGCGTCCCACGCGATATTTGTGACCCGGTTAAAATCCGTCGATTTTTCGCCGGCCGGGAAGAACGATGAAGGGTATTTAGCATGGAAGGCTTAGGTCGGGGTCGAGGGGTTAAGGTGTGCGCGCGATGCACGCGCGTGTCTTGCCGACTTCACGATATGTAACGCGTATCCGGTAGAAGGCAGGCCGGGATCACGCGATCGGGACGGTCGGTGGGTAGCGATATATCAACCCTTTTCTCTGAAATCAAATTCAACTCCCGACCCTCTTCCGCCCTCTTGCCTCGGCTCGGTTCTTCGCCCTCTCTGTCCGTTTCTTCGCCGGCTCGTCCATTCGAGCGACCGTTCTAGATGTAATTACATAATGGTTTTACGTGCACCCTCTCCCCGTCTCGTTCTCTCTCGCCCCGGAGAATTTGCCTTTCCGTCTGTCGCTGCTGCGTCGTCCCGCCCGCACCCTCCCTCGCGGAGGCACCACCTTCTATGTATACCTGTATCGGTCGCACACAGAAAGCGAGCAAACAGGCAGCTAAGCGGACGGACGGACGGGCAGAAATGCACGCACGTACCCGCGCACGCACTCGCTTAGGCACGGTGCGCATCGGCCCTCCCTCCATCCCTCTTTGCATTGCGTCGATGCAACGCTAGGAATACGTACGTACGTACGTACCTACGTACATATGTACGTAGCTCGCGGTTTATCAATATTGCACGGTTGCTTACACCGTAGGGAGGAAATAACAGAGGAAAAGGAGGAAAAAACCGGTGCGCTCTCGTTAAAAACCTGTCATTATCCCCCTAGCCTCTCGGCGATGGCGGTTCGGATCGGAAAAGTCGCTGCGCCGTTAATGCGGGAGGATGAAGGAAGGAGGAAGGATGAAGGAAGGAGGAAGGAAGAAGGAAGGAGGAGGAGGTGGTGGTATCGGGGCAGCCGCGCGCGCGCGCGACTCTTCTGTCGGGCCTCGGCTTTGCCGCTCTCGTGNCGGAGGAGGAGGTGGTGGTATCGGGGCAGCCGCGCGCGCGCGCGCGACTCTTCTGTCGGGCCTCGGCTTTGCCGCTCTCGTGTTTAGTTTTCCTTCGATAATTGCTAAGCCAGCCTCTTCGAACGCTCGATTCGTATTGTTTCACGCACCGGCGACGAGTTTAAGCCGTGTAAAAAACGCGCGATTCACGCGCGCAAACGTCGCCGACCGGTGGGCTACATAATTCAAGAAGCGCGAGACGCGTCTCTCTGGCACGGGACGAGGAGAGCTACGCGGGTGGCCGGGGGACGAAAAATCCTTCCTCTCGGCTTGGCGAAAGGGTTAAAACATAGGGGCCGATGAAAAATTCAACGGGATTTCAGTGGCTGAAAAACATTGTTTAGCCCCCTGGTAGCACGGTCCGAGTAACCGGTTCATCTATTATTTCCACGACACCGAGTAGACGCGCCATGCGAAACGCGCCCGTCCGGCCTCTCTCTCTTTCTCTCTCTCTCCGTTGTTTCTTTCCTTTTTCTTCTTACCCTCTGCAACTTTGATCAACCGCCCCGTGGACAGGTTTCTTTTTCGCGCTCGAATATCGGCGCCGATCTCTTCGACGCCCGCAATCCTTCCGAAACGTCCTCAATCGGATCTTAAGGAAAATCAAAAGTACCCAGACGGTCTAATCCCTTTTCAAATCCACGAGCCAGTGACTCGTTACAATTTTGCAAATCGTCGAGTAAACGCGTGACGCTTAGGACACAATCTTGGCAAGAGAATCTCGTAGAGACGCTCACGCGAGTACTTGAAGAACTGTTGACTAGAAAATCCTTCGGGGGTGAACTTGTCCGAAAGCCTGTGGACTCGGTTCGTACGTGGAGCCTCGGTATCGTCGCACGACTTCGGCGAAGTCTAAAGAAATCTGAAAGGGCGTTCTCGGACGAATCCTCGGCTAGAGAAACTCTATTTATTCTTCGAGCGAGGCTTCTAAAATTAGGCGAAAGCAGGAGGTACAATCGATAGCGGCACCTAGTAGTAGTGCAAGGGGCGGCGGGGTACGGCGGCAGCGGCGGCGGCGGCGGTGTTGTTGCCGACGATGGTGGCCGTGGGGGTGTATCGTGGCGCGATATAGAGAAGGTCGGAGAGTAAGCAACAACGGCAGCCAACCACCCTGCCGCCCAACTAAATTAATCTAAGTAATTCATGTCGAAGTTTGTTCCGCCGCCTGGCGTGTATACGTATGCGTGGCCTGCTCGATATGTGCACGCGTCGAACCTGTGTACAACTCTCCTATACGCCCCGGCCTGACACTCTTCCACTGTCTCACCTGCCTCCCGAACGCGTACCCCCCCCCCCCCCCCCCCCCCCCCCCCCCCCCCCCCCCCCCCCCCCNAAGACGAAACGAACGTAACTTGCGCCTCTGTCTCTTGTTCGTTCGAATTGCACGCGCCGAGCAGACTTTACGCGTTTTACAAGAATATGTAATGCGTGGGAACGGGTAATATTTTGGAAGGGCGGAAGAAATTTATATGGTAAAAGTGTTGTCTCGACGTCGACGTGTATTACGGCGGATCGAGCGAGGCGGATCGATCGGAAAACACCTAGTGAAATAGTTAACGTCTTAGAGGACCGATCGAAGGAGGAGGGATTTTATCGGAGTGGTTGAACGAGAGAGAGAGGGAGAGNGCAATCCTTCCGAAACGTCCTCAATCGGATCTTAAGGGAAATCAAAAGTACCCAGACGGTCTAATCCCTTTTCAAATCCACGAGCCAGTGACTCGTTACAATTTTGCAAATCGTCGAGTGAACGCGTGACGCTTAGGACACAATCTTGGCAAGAAAATCTCGTAGAGACGCTCACGCGAGTACTTGAAGAACTGTTGACTAGAAAATCCTTCGGGGGTGAACTTGTCCGAAAGCCTATGGACTCGGTTCGTACGTAGAGCCTCGGTGTCGTCGCACGACTTCGGCGAAGTCTAAAGAAATCTGAATGGGCGTTCTCGGACGAATCCTCGGCTAGAGAAACTCTATTTATTCTTCGAGCGAGGCTTCTAAAATTAGGCGAAAGCAGGAGGTACAATCGATAGCGGCACCTAGTAGTACTGCAAGGGGCGGCGGGGTACGGCGGCAGCGGCGGCGGCGGTGTTGTTGCCGACGATGGTGGCCGTGGGGGTGTATCGTGGCGCGATATAGAGAAGGTCGGAGAGTAAGCAACAACGGCAGCCAACCACCCTGCCGCCCAACTAAATTAATCTAAGTAATTCATGTCGAAGTTTGTTCCGCCGCCTGGCGTGTATACGTATGCGTGGCCTGCTCGATATGTGCACGCGTCGAACCTGTGTACAACTCTCCTATACGCCCCGGCCTGACACTCTTCCACTGTCTCACCTGCCTCCCGAACGCGTACCCCTCGCCTCCCCCCCGTCCGTCCTCCGCGCCACCCACACGCAAATAGACTCCTTCCCACGATTCGTTTTCGCACCCCTTCTCGCCAATTTCGCTTGCCTTTCGCCCGAGTCGAAATAAATCAGCGACTCCGGTCAAAAATCTTTGACACCCTCCATAAAATTTAACCAAGACGAAACGAACGTAACTTGCGCCTCTGTCTCTTGTTCGTTCGAATTGCACGCGCCGAGCAGACTTTACGCGTTTTACAAGAATATGTAATGCGTGGGAACGGGTAATATTTTGGAAGGGCGGAAGAAATTTATATGGTAAAAGTGTTGTCTCGACGTCGACGTGTATTACGGCGGATCGAGCGAGGCGGATCGATCGGAAAACACCTAGTGAAATAGTTAACGTCTTAGAGGACCGATCGAAGGAGGAGGGATTTTATCGGAGTGGTTGAACGAGAGAGAGAGGGAGAGACGGTAGCGGAGTCACGCGTTCGAAAGCTCCTCGAGAATGCTCCTCGCGAGGGGCAAACATCGGGGACGAAGTTTCTCGGAAACTCGACCTTGAATATCTTGCTGCGTTCCTCGCACGCCGTGAACTCGTCGGGCCAGAGAGGATTATCCGCGAAACTTCCATCTCCGCCAATGTCCAAAACGATTCCCCACGTACCTTGTATCATCCCCTTCGCGTTTCACTCACTGATCGTTCCAACTCCCTTCGTTCCGCCAAATTGTTTAACGCGAAACTGTTTCACGACATTTTTAATCGGTATAAAATACGTGTCAAATAATTCTAACAATTCTAATTTTAATTTTAATACAATAGGATCGAAGCGAAAGTGGAGTCCGAGCGAAAGGGTGGCGTTCGGGGGATTTCGCGTGACGAGGAGAACCGTTAATTGCGGCGGGGAAGAATTTGTTGAGCTACGAGGCAGGAAACGACGGAACTGATTTAGAAAGTGGTCGATTCGTATCTCGGTGCGTGGCGATCCTGACGGCCGGGCGGTGGTCGTTGCCTCGGCTATAAATAACGTCTCTCTCCGATGCGATGGTAACCTCGAGTTTGTGTGATCAAGTGATTCTCGCGGAGGCGCGAGAACCGGAGCCGATAATCACGCGACGTTTTTACGACGGCCCGCGTGGCCTCGATTCGTTCGTTGCCCACCCGACAAATTTCTTCCTTCGCTTTGTACCAACAGTGAAGACTAGACGAAAAACATCGAGTGTTTCAACGTGTACGTTCGACGGATCCTTCGTTAATGAATTAATTAATCTCTTATATGAATTTTTATTGTGCATGTAATCTAAGGTGTTGATATGTTTATAATAGTAAGTTCTGACCGAGAATGAGGGCGAAATTCTGGTGATCGGTCGACGTTCCTGACGGATCCTCCGTTAATGAATCAATCAATTTCTTATATGAATTTTTATTGTACATTCAGTCTAAGGTGTTGGTATTTTTATAATAGTAAGTTCTTACCGAGGAGGAACGCAAAATTCTGGCGATCGGTCGACGTTCCCGATGTCCCGTTACGTTTGCTCGTTCTTAGGCGAGAACAGAGCGTTTGCATTTAAAAGCGAGGCCGCGAGCTGGGTATATTACGTGTTACACGTGTGTCAGAGCCGCACCCATCCAGAGCTCGCGTTTTACGAACGAAAGAAAAATGGCGCTAGGAGGAAATAGATATTAGCTAACGGGTCTAACTGCCCTCCCACGGTTATGGATAGATAGAGATATATATATATATATACATATATATATATATACACACGTATATCTGTAAAACGATTCTCGAGAGCCTCCACCCGGTTTAGGGTGCGGCGAGCTCTTTTCCGTCTACTCTTTCACCCTTTTCCTTTATCGGTTTTCCACGTTCTTTCTTTATTATCTACCGCGAGTTCCGGTTCGACGTTAGGGCAACACATTTTCCTAATGATATTTGTCGGCGACTATAATTAGAACGTAAGCTGACGCGGCACCGAAAAAAGGTTGCTTAGGAGGCAGGGGAGCCGTGCATTACGGGTTAACGAAAACTAGAATCTAGTCCTCTCCAGGCGCCTTTAAACGAACGCCGCGGGAAAAAAAAAACAACGAGGGGCGGGCGGGGGGTAGCCGGTCCAGATGAATGGAGAGGAACGGAGAGAGAGAGAGAGAGGTCCGCGAAAATTCTTGTAACGCCGGGGCTGATAGTATGTTTTTTATCCGAGACACGGGCTCGTCCTTTCCGGTCCCTGGGCGGACGGTCGTAAGCACGCGGACCGCGCGACAACGGGAATTATTTTTTTCGCCTCGTCGTCTCGTCTACGGGATGGCAGGGAAAAGTAGGAAATCCTGTCGAAAAGATTAGAACACGGGCCGCGCCCATGTCCAAGTAATACCAGTCGGGTAATATCTCACCATTAGGCATAATCATCCCCTTACACATCCGACGAGCACATCCACGGGAGTCAGCCCCGGCCCCCTAATGCCTTATAATTTATAACTCACCCCCTTCCCGCGCCCCCGCCGACGCCGCCGCCGCCACGTCTACGCCCATCCCCGTCGCATCTCCACCTCTTTCTCTTACGGTCTCTCGCCCGCGCCTGCAAAATATATTGTATATATATATATACATATATATCGGTGTTTAAACTTGGAACAAGTCGAAAGTAAGCCCCCGAAACTAATCGGAATTTGTGATGCCGGACCGGGTCGTCGTTTCCGCGATCCGCGCCGACGCCTCAATCATATAAGTTGCAATTAACCCGCGATCGTGACGAGACTGTTCGAAGCGGATTCGAGAAGGTCGCCGGTAAATAATTCGTAGCCCCGCGCGCGCGTATATAAGGAACGCGCGCGTCGTAGGTGAAAAACCGGGTCTCTGATTCGCCGCGGAATTATTCGTCGGAGTATACACAGACAGCGGAACATCGCTATATTGCAAATTTCGCGGACGGCGGAGGGTCGGACGATCAGCATTTTAAAATAGAGCTATTTTTAATTATGCCGGCTTCGCGGGTGATCCACGGCGCACGGAGAAGGAAAGGGTCGAGCGTTTCGCGGAGCTAGTCGCGGTATTCGCGGCGTTTATCCACCTACGGCACGACATATTAAAAATCCGCTCGCGAGCAGCGCGGCGCGGAGGGAAACGGGCGGATACGGGTTCCCGATCTTTTCCGCAAACACGGAATTATATGTAAGCCCTAAGACATAGACAAAGGGTGGAACGCGCTCCCTCTCTGTCTCTCTTTCTCTTCCTCTCGCTCTCCCTCGGCGTGGAATATATGCCTATGTTAGCCGGGCTCGATACAGGCTCCGGTGTACAGAGGCGAGACCGTGTCATCCGTACGTCCTGAACCCCTTTGCCCCTCGAAACGCTAAGCTTCCCGAGCGGTACATAGGCCTTAAGCCGCATCGTCGCCGATCCTCCGGCCCCTTTTAACCGCCCATCCCTTAGCCATCCCCGTCCTCCTTCTCCCCTTCGGTTCCTCGGCCTCGACCGATACATCGCGTCACGAGCTATACGCGCCGGGCACTGCTCTTACCGCCTTAATGCATTCGGCAAACATTCGCCAGCGTTACGAACGGGTCTTTATTTACACTACGGATTCTTTCCTTTCGTGTGGAGCGCAGAGGGCCCTGGGCTCCTCGTGTGCGTTATGTGCTGCTCGTACGTTCTCCTCTTCCTCCTCCCTCCGTCTCTCCTTTTTTGCGAACGAACGAACGATCCCGTCCTGTCGTCGACGGATCCAAGAAAACTACTCGGCCGCGAATTATTCCCGGTTCCGAACGGTTCAAATTGTTCAACGTTACCGTCCAGACGAGTTATTATTACGCGGACGGGAATACCGCGGGACTGACAATTAGTTGGAAAATAACCGCGTTTAATCGGTTAGCTCCGGTTCGCGGCGATTCGCGCCGCGCCGCTTTCTTCGGCCGTTGCACCGCCTACTATTTTTTCCCCTCGTCCGAGCTTTAATCGCCTTTCGCAGAATTCGAAATAATCGGGACTCTTAATTATTTTTTCCGATCGTAAGTAGCTTTCTTATTTTGCTAAACCGTGTCCGGCTTATCGACGCTCTTCGTATTGTCTCAGCTTTACGACGGACGCTGTGAGCGTCGGGCCAGATTTCAATTTTAATTCGGAGCTCATTTGATTAATGAATCCCCGCGTTTTAGCAAATTATGTGGCGTAGGAATCGGAAAATATTGTGTTTCTCGATTAACTACAAGTGGGATCGAGGAATTCGGTCGCTATTAAAACGATACGGTTTCCGATAAGATTTCGAGTTCCTCTCGAATATCGAATCTTCACTTTCGGGTTTTATACCGGAAACTAGGGGGGCACGAAGCGGCCGGGGTTGGATAGGGCGAGAGCGGCGAATCCGATGCGGTGCGGCAAATTTGACGTATTGCGTGCGCGTCAAATTGACGTACGTCAACGTGCCACCCCGATTCTCCCGCCGAATACGTTTTGTTCTAATACAGTCCACGGTTATAGCCGGGTTCGAAGCCGCGCCGGAAAGCATTAATCTCTCCCTCGCTCTCTCCGCCGCGTCGTTATCGTAGAAATCACGATAGAGCCCGTCGATCTTAACCGTGAAACGCGGATCAAACGGTGATCCGAGGAACCGTCACGCTAATACGATCTCTCGCGGCAGAATAATACGCTAATAATTGGCAACGGTCTTTTTTGGATCGGGCGATCGATGTAATCAGCGCGGGGCCGCGGCCGCCGGAGGAATTTGTATCCGCGCAACGAGCGATACGCCTAAAAAATTCATCGTTGAAATAATTAAATCCCATCTCTTTTCCCGTCGATTAAATTTTTGCGCGATTCTACTACGCGTATCATATCGCGGCTGCAGCAGATTAATTCGTTCCGATTTACAAAAAAAAAAATGGGGAAAAAAAATGAAAAACGGTGGGCAGGGGTGAGATTATAAAAGTTCGCCCGCGATGCCGTTGGAATTAAATGTGGAAAATTACGTTTTAATTAATTGTTTTCCCGGCAATCATTCGTCCACGGGTTTTCTCGGTACTCGCGGCTTCAAAGTGGTCGACTGTAAATCATTGGGAAATAATATCCGCGCTCTGTTCTCGCGGACACGGACTTCTTCGCGGGAATATTGCGATATCGAAATACCTCGTCGACGAGTACAAACGACGACTTAAACTTTCGTCTCTTGCCGTCGTTTTATCAAAAAATTACGTCGCGAACGTTTCGTTTTGCATAAAAAAATCGGCGGTGTATTAATAAAAGGGGTCGAATTCGATTTGACTATTTGCGAAGGGTTAAACGGAGTTAGCAATTTTATAAGGGTGTTTCTTGACCCGTGCCGTAGGCTATCCGTAGAGAGGGAGAGAGAGAGAGAGAGAGACGCGGACACGGGGAGAGAGACGGGGTTCTCGGCCGGCGAGGGATAACGCGATGCAATGGAAATCAAGCGCAACCCCTTACCGCGGATTGGTATATACGAACCATCGCATCGGCCGATGGAAGCCATTATCTTGATATGCTGGCCGAGCATTCGAACTGGCTCTTCTCGTTCCGTAGCCATATAATTAAAGTTGCTCGCCGGCGCGCGCGTTCGGAAAATTGTATACGCGCCGCGCCGCCGGTTCAAATATTTTTTCTCCAAAGACACACGCGATCCTTTCTCCGGTCTATCGGCCGATCGAACGGAGGCAAAGAGGAGCCGGGGTTCTCTCGCTAGACGAACGCGCGTCCCCCCCCCGAAGAGGAGGAAGGGGGGCACAGAGGGGTACGGTGTCGCTTAATAGCGGCAAATTACGCCTCCTTACTTGTTCCGCGAGCGGCATAGGGTTGGCTGCCGAGTAACTCTCTCGTTTTTATTTCTCCCCGTTTCGTCCGTCCTCCTCTTTCTTTTTTTTTAAGTATTCCGCTCAAGAAAAACAGCCATTAGCGAGAGTTTTCGCTTTTCGCGCAAAACTTTTACTCCGTCCCGTAAATTCTCCCTTTCTTTCCCCGGGTCGGCGCGAGAGAGCGAGGGAAGAAGGATGACGAGACCGCGGCGCGGCGGGGGCTGGCGGGGGCCGGGGCGAAACTGCCGGGGCGAGGGGTAGCGAGCGCCGGCGAACGAGCCGGAGGTAGAGGAGAGGACTAGGAAGCGAGCGAGGGCGGAGACGGAGGGTGGACGGGAAACTCGAGCGAAACTCCAACTTTCGTCCGCATTTTTCATCGTCTATAAATTCTTATTTATATGCGACGCCATGTTTCCTTTCGATTAGAGCCGCGCTCGAGCCTGCCAGCCGCCCCCTCCCCCCCTCGACCGACCGACCCACGACCCCCGCAGTTTCCACGGAGAGAGATATCGGGGCGAATTTGTCAAAGTATCTCGCGGGCTGCTCGCGAATCGCAACCGAAATTGCCAAAGTTGCGACGAATATTCGTCGCTGTAAAATTAATGCGTCCCTCCTCCGTGTAAGTGTTCCGCCGCTTCCTCTCCCCAGCCACCCCCGCGGGTCGAACGCGGGCGGCGGGGAGAGATAGCCGCATTTACGCCGAGGTTGGCGTACGGAACGTACGAGTGCATTTACGTAGAATTCGATAGTGCGCTCGATGCGAAGCATCCCCTGCGCGGAAGGGTGGAGGAGGAGGAGGAGGAGGAGGATGGCTATCGAATAGATCATTAATCAAACCACACCCTCGCGAATAGGCACGTACCGGGCGTCGAGGAAATCTTCCCTTCTTCGCGTTCCCCCCGCGATTCGGAATTCCCTCCCCCTCGGAAATCGTAAAGAAACGCGGCCGGGCAGGGAGGGAGGGATCCTCCTCCGCTTCGACGGCGTAAATTAGAGGAGTCTCGCGCATCGGACGTGGTGGTGCACTTCGCGGCGGTAAATTTAGCGCGCTGGTGCCTCGTCGGAGTGGCTGTAGCGCGGGGTCGCGATCCCCCTTGGTCGTCGCAGACGCCGGGAAGACCGCGTAAAATACTGTCCTCGACGAAAAGTCGGCCCGCTTAAAACGCGGACACCTCGGGACCGGACGTGAAAGACGGCGAGAAACTTGAGACGCGCGTTCGCCCTTATCAATGAACACAGTTTCTAGGGTTCCGGTTCCTTTCTTTTCTTTTTTTTCTACCCCCGGAAGGAGGAGAGACGTTGGAGGCCGCGCGTCGCGAACGCACGCGGCGCGGGGAGGATGGGAGCGAAAAAGAAGTCACGCGACTCCGATTGCGGCGGAGGGAGCGCGCTTTGGGGTGGCTTTCGAATTAGCGTATTTGAAACTTGGTATACACCGCTCGATGGCGCGGCACAGTTGCCAAGTGACGTATTATAATATTTCATCCCCGTGGCCACGCACACCATCTCGGTGCTCGGCGTGCACGCCGGCCTTTGGACCGTGTGTGTGTGTATGAGCGCCGCTCCACCCCTTCGCGCCCCCTTACACAACGCGCCGTACCAGCCGCGTTTTACGTCTCTCTCCGACCCGCGCAGACAGTAAGCACACGCGTACCTACGAGTAATATCGTTAATTTGTATGTGTTTGAGTTCCAAGGGGGAGCAGAACCACCCTAATATATTCGCGTGCGCGAATAGGATGTACAGTCGGTGCAAAATGCATCCGCCGCCGTCGCGACGTCCCTTCGCCTCCTCTGTCCTCTCCCCGCGCGAACAATGTTCCGTTTCCTCGAAAACATCAGACCTTTCGAACAGCCGCGCGTCGCCGCCGCCGCCGCCGACGACGACGACGATCGTGTTCCGTTCGAAAAATACACGGTCGCGCAAAGGGGTGGCAAAGTTCGCGGCGTCGGCGGCGGCGGTAACGAAATTTCGTACAGAAGGAAAGTGTACGCGGGAGCCCAGGGGAGCGGGAGGCGAGAGACGGCAAGTTTTCCTTCGACGCGCCCGGTACCCGAGGCCGACGAGAGACGATGAAACGATGCTCCCTTCGATCGATACCAACGGAGGTAGCAACTTTCGTGGGCGAAACGCGCGCCAATTTTCTCTCCTCGCGCCTTTTCCCATCGTTAACCGGGTCGCGTACAATACCCGCGCCCGCACGCTTTTAAGTCCTGTCCCAATTGCGGGTTCCACGCGCGCCTCATAGTTTCCGCGGTCGAATAAGGCGCGGGGGGCCGCCGGGAGAAAAAGCACGATCCGCGGAGGAGCGCGGACGCGATCGCCGAGGGGACGACGCGCGGTGGCTCGTCGCCGAAGGTACGTAGTAGTAGTAGTAGGTGGGTTAGGAGGTAACGGGTTAAGGCTGGTAGGGGTTGCGAAAGAGGCGATCCTGGCGATCGCGGACGACGACGGACGGGAGGCGGAAGGTGGCAGCGGAGAACAGTCGAGAAGGGTGAGGTTGATGGGAGGGTGGGAAGCCGGGGGGATGAGAGAACTCAGAGGGTCGGGGTGGTACCAAACACTGCTCGCTAGCTCGCGTACTATTGTGTATACTATTGTTCTGGTTGGCTAATATCCAAGATGGCCGCCCCGGTTATACGTCGGTTCCGCGAGATGTGTGCGTGTCCTCACGGCGCGGCGCGGGCGTGCACGCGCGCGTTCGCGTACGGGAGCGCGCGCCGAGGAAGGGGTGTGCGCGGGGGCGGAGGTATGCGCGTCGGTGCGCTCAACTCAAGTAACGCATAGGCATACGTGCACGCGTATTTGTGGACGGGGAATTCAGTGTACCGAGCAATGCACGGAGCGATGCATATATACGCGTGAGATAATAGCCATTGGCGGAGCCTTAGTCTCCTCGAGGTATATCGATCTGGCGTCGTCGTTGCCGAACACCCGAAGACTTCCTGTTGCGGCCGGCCACCGGCAACCCCCGGCCGGCCGATCGCCCGCGCCTTCGTCCCTCTCGTTACCGTTACCGTCGGCCAGGGGACGACGTAAAGAGCGCCCGCCGCCGCCGCCGCCGCGTCTTCCCACTGATTCCGCGCGTCTCTCCCTTCGCCCCGTATGAATTATTAATTGATCGAACCGGAGAAAGGTGGGCCGGTGACGTTCTCCTCCTACCGTATAAAACGGCAGCTGCTTCTGTTACGATTTCGGAACGAGTCGAGTCCGCAGTATTCCGCGAAAGAAACGATTATCGCGCAGACGCTCGCTCGGTCCGCTCGGCTCGATGTAAATTATTATCCAAGTTTTTCATCGCCGGCACCACCTCCTTCGTCGCCTGGATAAAACTCTCTCTCGCCTCGGTCCTTTTTCTCTCCGGGGCTCGTTCCGCGCCCTCCCCGTCGTCCCCCGTTCTCTCCCTCCCCCCGCGTCCTTCTCTCTTTTTTCCTCTCCGTCTCCCGCACGCACACTCCATTCGCGCGGGCCGCGTAGACGCCGACATAAAATGTAGATTAATATAAATATTCATAAACACCATAAAGTTTATGTCTCGGTAGCGCGGGCGCCGAGGGTGAGGAACGAGCGGCGCGTTTCGCTCGTCGTAAAACCACCCCGGCTCCTAGCTTTGCGCGCCTCGACCCGGCCTCGAGGCCCCCGCCGCGTCCCCCCGTCGTCCCCTCGCGCTCCTCTCGCAGTGAAAAGATCCACGGGAAAAAGGGGAGAGGAACGTTTTGCGCAGCTCGCAAAGGAAACTCTCTCCCCGGCTCCGTTCGTTTAACCTTCGAACGAGCCGTTTCTTTCTGACGGTGGCTCGCAGTTCCGTTTTACGCGAACGGCCGAAACTTACTTTCTCGCGAACGACCGTTTCTCGCCACCGGAATCCCCCGAAAAATTAACCCTTCTAAATTCTGCCGGCCCGATCCGACGTCGGACGGAGCCGAGCCAAGCGAGAGAGTAAAACTCGCGCGAAACGCGACGAACACCGATTAAAAAAAAAAAGTGATGAGCGAACAGTTAAAAAGATTCGTCTTTGTCGCGGAGTCGTTAGAAAACGCGGGAGTTCATTGATACGGCGGAATTCCTGGAATCCTGACGGGACGTCGAACGGCGGGAAAATGGAGAGGAGAAATGGAAAGGAGAAAAAAAAAAAAGAGGTGAAAGAGAAGGGGAATGGCGTTTCGCGATTCAGCTTTGAGCAGCGTTGCATGGTCGCGACACACGCGTGCCCTTATAATTAATGAATTAATGGTCGACTAACGCGATCCTCGACGGAAGCGTGGCATTTTTAATTTTATGACCACGCGACCTGGGCTCCGGCTTGCTAGCTCGCTCTCTCTGGCTGCTGCTGCTGCTGCTGCTGCTGCCGTGCCCGAGCNTCCCCCCGCGCTCCTCTCGCAGTGAAAAGATCCACGGGAAAAAGGGGAGAGGAACGTTTTGCGCAGCTCGCAAAGGAAACTCTCTCCCCGTCTCCGTTCGTTTAACCTTCGAACGAGCCGTTTCTTTCTGACGGCGGCTCGCAGTTCCGTTTTACGCGAACGGGCGAAACTTACTTTCTCGCGAACGACCGTTTCTCGCCACCGAAATCCCCCGAAAAATTAACCCTTCTAAATTCTGCCGGCCCGATCCGACGTCGGACGGAGCCGAGGCAAGCGAGAGAGTAAAACTCGCGCGAAACGCGACGAACACAGATTAAAAAAAAAAAGGTGATGAGCGAACGTTAAAGAGATTCGTCTTTGTCGCGGAGTCGTTAGAAAACGCGGGAGTTCATTGATACGGCGGAATTCCTGGAATCCTGACGGGACGTCGAACGGCGGGAAAATGGAGAGGAGAAATAGAAAGGAGAGAAAAAAAAAAGGTGGAAGAGAAGGGGAATGGCGTTTCGCGATTCAGCTTTGAGCAGCGTTGCATGGTCGCGACACACGCGTGCCCTTATAATTAATGAATTAATGGTCGACTAACGCGATCCTCGACGGAAGCGTGGCATTTTTAATTTTATGACCACGCGACCTGGGCTCCGGCTTGCTAGCTCGCTCTCTCTGGCTGCTGCTGCTGCTGCTGCTGCTGCCGTGCCCGAGCGTCGCGCCGCCGGTCCGCTTTGCCTCGCCGCTCTGTGTGGCGTGTTGTGATTTTTATCGGGCAATTAACGCGACCGTACACGTGTTGCGCCCAACGTTTACGCCTCGTTGACCGGTCGCCGACAATTAAAACGAACCCGAGCCGGGGATCCGCTGCGCGTGCCGCGCGGCGACAGCGCCTCTTAAGCCGACTTCCTCTCGGCAGCCGCGATCTGATCAGCTGAGATCATCTCCCGATTCCGAACTCGAATTGTCGTCTCTTCGTCACAGAACTCCGATTCTCACGGCTATGTTCCATGTGCAAGATCTGATAATCGAATGTGTTCAGAATGTCAGCGAATTTTTCAAACGATGAAATTCATATTCTTATTAAGATCCTATCTTCTACTTGTCCGGTATAGTAAGTCGTATAAGTATCGGTACGGTTCTCTCGACCGAGCTAGACTCGGTGTAACAGTGAGTGCCGGGCAGGTGAAAAAAATCGCAATCAGCTTTGTGAACGCGGTTGCTGTAAAACAAACGTTAATTATTCCCCCTAACACTTTTGTCGCGAGCACGACCCACTCGAAACCGTTTTTCTCCGCGGCATGACGGCGCGGCTGTGTAGGCAGCTACGCGTCACGCTAAGTCACGAATAACAGGGCGAAAGAAATATTTGAAAGAAAAGTACTCGCGACGCGACGCGAACGTTATCGACTCCGTTCCGCAAAAACGTTTGGTTCTGCTAGATCACAAATAAAAGCTTCCGCTTCAGCTTCCACTAGATTTATCTCGCCAATGACACGCGTTCTCGTTTCAACTTCTACTCATTATCCGATTGTAAACGTTGGGTGCGACAGTAATTATATCTTTCTTTCACGCATTTTATGCTATCAAAATTTGTTAATATTTNGGTAATTTTGTCGTTCTTGTATGCATTTTATGGTATCGAAATTTGTTAATATTTCTGCAGCGATATATTATATGGAAATGAATTAGTATCGACAATCCAATGCATAGAATAAGTGTACCAATTACTGCGGATGCCCCAAATACTGCGGATTAAAGTATTCAAGAAGTGAAATGAAAATGAAAAAAGTAATTTAAATAGCACTTATGTATTTTGTATAATATTTTATTAAAAAATGTTTAATAAAAGGTGATGAAATTATTTCGACATCCTCAGTATTTGGCTCGCAGTAATTAGGGTTCCCGCAGTATTTGACTCGCAGTAATTGCCTCATTCTCGCAGTAATACCTGCGCATTTCATCACCTTATGAAAATGACTTATTTAATTTAATGTTTGCTTTTTCTTGCGATATAATTGTTATTTTACACACTAACATAATAAAACTTGTTCAAAAAATAATTTAACTTGAATCTTATATTCAAGTAGTTGAGTTTCGCGTTGAAATTTACCTTGCAGAAAAATTCGCAGTAATTGGCACATTTACTCTATGCAAACAGATATTTAAAGCATCGAATTAAATTCTCTCTCTCTTAAAAAAAAAAACATACTAGCTCTCTTCTTTTAAAAGATATAACAAATTCACCGAAGACTACAATTATTTTTTCATCGGTTTAACACGTCGTTCGATTTGTCGCGCCGAGTGACGATTTATAATTTGATGAAATAGTTCTAAGACTTATGAATGGAAGAGAGGGGTGGAGTTAAGCGTATCGCAGGCCGCATCGATACGGCCGCGAGATAATCCCGCGAGTTGCGAGTCGGTCGCGTATCATCGTTCCACAGCGACGTGTCACCGGCATTATCTAATTCGCGGCGTAAATTCAACACCCGATACGGCATTGTCGATTCGTTATCGGAAATATGCCAGCGTTCTTTCCCTCGCCACCGTTTCAAGGTCTCCGCCGACTCTTTGACATCAAAGCGTATGGATATGCTTTAACGTTTCAACGCGGACTTACTCATTCATTTATTTGTGTTAATCGTAATCGACGACAAATACATAACAGGAATCGAGACATGTCGTGGGAAAGGAATATCGAGGAAGCTTTCCATTTATAATAAATACTAATGCTGTTGCTGTTTCACGATATATTCCTTTATTGATAAATGATAGACGAAGGTCGAGCGCGGTTCCTCGTCCAACGACTCAACGCCGAACGCCTCCTCGACTCGTCCTCAGATCCTGCACGCGTACTATAACTATAACGCGTCCACTCGCGCCCAACAATCACATACACACGACTCTCATTCCCACACTACAAAAGTACAGAGCATCAAATGGTCTGAATTTGTTCTTGTTAAAAAATAAATATCGCAGGACACAAAGAGTGTAGTTTTAACTCTGTCCGTTTGGCCGGCTTCTAATTTCGCGCGTACGCGATGAATGAAATCCGTGAGCAGTACGCGTGAACATAAAAGAGAACAACGCGGCGTGCTTATAATTAATCTCTGTTGCGACGGGAAAAGAATGGAGGCGAGTAACGGCGGCTAAAATATTGAAGAATTTGATTGCATCAAAGTCCGTCTGACGTACGTATGTAGGTCGAGCCCCGCGGGTTAAATGGCGCATCGGCGAAATGCTATTTATTAACTTGTTCATTTAAATAACGTTACACTTTACTTTTGAGACCCCGATCGATCCGGCCCGTTCCGTTCCGTGCCGCGCCGTTCTCCCTGAAATATTTATCTCTCCTCGCGGGGAAGGTAGCGGCGGCGCCCACGAAACTGGGTAATGCACGTACGCGCCTCGAGGAAAAAGGAATAATGGCTAGGAAATGTGCAATCCGGCAACTGTTGCGTCGGCGGCGGCGGCGGCGGCGGAGGTGAAACCGAAACGGGTTCGTTTGTCGAGGGAAAAAAATGAGTCTAAGGACGGGAGAATGGGAAATAGCGAAAAGGTATCGGCGCGCGCGTTAGGAAACGGTGAAATCTCTTCGGCAACTGTTGCGCGGGCAACGCGATAGCGGAATAAAAGTAAAGCCTGAAACGAGCCGGTTGTTTCGATCCGCTTTCGGGGGTGTTCGTTTGTGCGCGGTTGAAAAGAGGGAAACGGGCCGGGGAAAAAAGAGAAAGTCGAAGGGTGAGAGAGGAGAGAGAGAAAGGTGTACGAGAGAGGGGGGGAGGGGGAAGCGGCATCCGCAGGAAAATCGCAACTCTGCGGAACGTCGGTTTCGTCGGTCGAGAGGGCCAACAGCCGAATCGGGCGACGAAAAGGGTCGGGGGGGATCTGGCACGCGCCTCCCGATTACCCAGAAATTAAAACCCTCGCGCCAACCCCTTGCTTCGAATTCTTTCAGGACGCCGCGCGGCGACGAAACTCCGTCTCGTCCGATACAGATTTTTAACCCGGAATCGGATCGTCGACCGGTTTCTTTGCGCGAGACGAGAAAACGCCGATGGACGACGGAAGCGGCGCGAACCGGGCAATTTTCGACGATTCCGCGGGAATCGCTCGCAGCTACAAATCCTTTTTGGTGGAGGCGCGAGCGATAACGAGGGAAAAGGACGGACAGGAGCAAACGGGAGGGAGAAAGAGGAGAGTCGCGCGCGAGGGCAACGAGGCCGCATAATCCGGCCGCAAAATCCGGAAGCGTTTAACATAATTAGGTATCGGGTGTCGAGTATCGGGTGTCGGAGGCGTAGGCGGCGGCAGAGAGAGAGAGGGCCCGCTCGAGGGCGAAAGAGAGGCAGTCGGAGAGAATCGAAGGGAGGAAGGTGGTGGGACGAGGGCGATGCGGCAGAGAGGCGATGGAGACGGAGGAGAGCAGGAGGACGAGGGCGAGGTGGCGGCCGCACGGGAGATACAGAGGGTTGGGCGACACGCTCCGGCTCGGCGCGGAGGAGAGAGACGAAAATCGAGCGGTTGGGTCCGACGGAGCGAGAGAGGAACGCGTGTGCTCTCTGGACAGCAGCGGCAGCGTGGCAGAGGTCGAAGGAGAGTGAGAGAAAAAGAAAGCGAAAGCGAGAGAGTCCGCACGCGCGCGTACTACATAACGCGGCGTGGCACTGGTATGTACCGAGCCGGTCGGGTTAATCGTTAGCACGTTGTCCTGGTAAAACAGTTTGGCGTTTTAGCCCGTCACCAGTGCCGGCCAAAGCTTCCGGTTTATACGCGTGAGAGTCAAACGNAGGGGGAAGCGGCATCCGCAGGAAAATCGCAACTCTGCGGAACGTCGGTTTCGTCGGTCGAGAGGGCCAACAGCCGAATCGGGCGACGAAAAGGGTCGGGGGGGATCTGGCACGCGCCTCCCGATTACCCAGAAATTAAAACCCTCGCGCCAACCCCTTGCTTCGAATTCTTTCAGGACGCCGCGCGGCGACGAAACTCCGTCTCGTCCGATACAGATTTTTAACCCGGAATCGGATCGTCGACCGGTTTCTTTGCGCGAGACGAGAAAACGCCGATGGACGACGGAAGCGGCGCGAACCGGGCAATTTTCGACGATTCCGCGGGAATCGCTCGCAGCTACAAATCCTTTTTGGTGGAGGCGCGAGCGATAACGAGGGAAAAGGACGGACAGGAGCAAACGGGAGGGAGAAAGAGGAGAGTCGCGCGCGAGGGCAACGAGGCCGCATAATCCGGCCGCAAAATCCGGAAGCGTTTAACATAATTAGGTATCGGGTGTCGAGTATCGGGTGTCGGAGGCGTAGGCGGCGGCAGAGAGAGAGAGGGCCCGCTCGAGGGCGAAAGAGAGGCAGTCGGAGAGAATCGAAGGGAGGAAGGTGGTGGGACGAGGGCGATGCGGCAGAGAGGCGATGGAGACGGAGGAGAGCAGGAGGACGAGGGCGAGGTGGCGGCCGCACGGGAGATACAGAGGGTTGGGCGACACGCTCCGGCTCGGCGCGGAGGAGAGAGACGAAAATCGAGCGGTTGGGTCCGACGGAGCGAGAGAGGAACGCGTGTGCTCTCTGGACAGCAGCGGCAGCGTGGCAGAGGTCGAAGGAGAGTGAGAGAAAAAGAAAGCGAAAGCGAGAGAGTCCGCACGCGCGCGTACTACATAACGCGGCGTGGCACTGGTATGTACCGAGCCGGTCGGGTTAATCGTTAGCACGTTGTCCTGGTAAAACAGTTTGGCGTTTTAGCCCGTCACCAGTGCCGGCCAAAGCTTCCGGTTTATACGCGTGAGAGTCAAACGCGAGCGCGCACCTTGCCGCATAATTTATCCGATAGATTTTATACCCCTCCCCCTCGTCGTCGCGCGTGTGTGTATTTCCAAATTGGTAATCGATCACGGGAGTCGAACCGATACGGACCGCGTTATTGATACTTGGTAAAAAGCGTGTCGAGTGGATCTTATCGGGGCCTCGGTCGATCGGGTTTTCGAGCGGTCTTCGCGCCTCGGACTCGGCCCGCTTCTTACGATACTTCTTGCCCGCGACTCTAACGAGCGAAACGATCGCGCTTCGAAATGAACTTTTTACGACGGGGCGAAAAGAAGTCGAGGTTCGTTGTAAACACGTGCTATTTAACAACGAGACGAAAGTTCTTGCGCAACCACACACCACCACCTATACCGTGACGCACCCGGTTCATTTCTTTTTGCGGCCAATTCGCCGCGAATGACGACCAATTACGGCCGCCTGCTCGATAGCCGGCGCCCCGAAATCGCCACCGCGGCGGTCCAATGAAATAAATAAAACGCGACCGAGAGGGAGCGGCGAGAGAAAAAAAAAAACGCGGCAATGGTGTGCGACGCTCGGTTTTTCGCGCCCGGTAGCCGCGAATAAAATAAAAAAGTTTATCGGCCGCTTATAATCCGGTCGTTTCGCCGAGTTAACGATCCCAACCGTGAGCTACGGGGCTCTATCCGCTGAAAATCACCATCCGCTTTCCCTAATCCGTGACCGAATCGGAAAAAAGGGACGCCCAAGATGCGGACTTGATGTACTGGCAAAAAAATTGTTAATCCGCTCAATAATATATCGCCGGATGAAAATTGTCTCGCGCGTTCCGTAAATTCGCCGGACGAGAGCGTCGCGTTCCTCCTCCGAAGATCTCTCTCAACGATTCGGACGCGGTCAGGCCTCTTCTCCTCGGTTTCGGCGGGTGGAAAATTGAAAAGACACAATGGACTGCCGGTCTCGACTCAACTAGACTAATCGGGGGTGGGCGTGTGCGTGCGTACGTGTCTCTCGCGTGTGGCTTGACTCCTTTTCCGTGGCTGCGGTCTACCTCCGAAACGGGCGAGAAGTCACGGGACAAAACCTGGCTTCGACGCATTGTTTCGTTGTTTTCAATGGCGCGTGTACAATGCGGGACCGAACGAACGAACGAACGAACGAGCGAACGTACGTACGTACGTACCAGCAGCCATCCATCGGTATCGCACGCGCGCGTGTATCGTTCGGTTCGGCTCGTTTTCGTATCTATTCTCCAAGGTTTGCCGTCCCCTTTCGCCGCGCTCACCACCCTCGCGTTTCCTCCGCGCGGCTTTCGTTTTATGAAGCTACCCGGGAATGGAGAACCGGGAAGGAAGGGTGTACCGTTTCTCTCGCAGAGAAACCTACTCAGTGCCGATAGATACGGCCGTTCCATTACAAGTTGTTAATGAGACAGCTCTGTTGCGCGCGGCCTCCCCTTCCGCACGTCGTCCGACATTGTACGATCGATGTGTATCGGGCATTGTCTCGCGCGGATAATAATATCTGGATAATGACCGAGCACCCGGAAACGATCCCTCCGCTTTCCGGTGTCTTCCTCCCGACTTCGCCGAGGCCCGACGCGCGCGCGTTCCTTCCGAGACCGCGTCGCGGATCCCCGACGTATTCCACGGTTTCCACGGTTAAACACTTTTGCCCGAACCCTTTGACGCGACGACGTCCGTCCGCCGAGCAATTTTCGTGCGGGAGACGCGGGTCCGAGTACGCAGGTAATGAAGTTGGACGGCGGACCGTTTCGCGGAATCGAATTCTTGGCGATTCGATGAAATCGATGGATTCCGAAAGCTGGAGAATCGAGTAGCGAGACGCTTGATCACGGGAATCGTTAATAATCGCGAAAGTACAAGCGTATCGCGTCGACGGCGATAGTATTTCCAGGTAATTCGATAGCGGCGCGGGGGCGCGGGTCGGGAGGGAAAACGGCGGCCGAGGGGAGAGAGAGGGCCGGCGCGGCAGGTATTTAAGCGTTTTCGAAACGATCCGATCGATACCCGATCGAATAATCGACTCGCCGCGCGCCGAGTTACCCGGCTCGGACTATCCTTCCTAGAATATTTATCAAATCCCGCGCGCACGAAATACTTGCGGAACCGAATCGTTTACGGGCGCCGGTGTACGGTTCGGTCCGCTTTTCATCGAATTAACCCAGACCCAGTTCGAATCCGGCCGGAGCTATCTTTTCTCGTCCGCGTTTGCCTAACTCGGTTTGCCTCGCCGATCTCCGGAGCTCGGATTTAGACAGACGTCGGAGACCAAAGAATCGTAATACAATCGTACAGTTGATAAACTCCGGTGCGGTCGAAGCTGTACGTCTTAGAATCGCTGAGCGTTCGTTCCGTCAGATACCGAGCTGGAAATCAGCGAACGGAAGCCGGAGTCGCGATGGGAAACGACGATATCCTCTTTAGCTTTAAACGCGTAACTCTCGAGCGTCGTTGGGGTTCTCTTAACCCGCTTCGAATTCGCGGAGGAGAGAGAAAGAGAAAGAGAGAGAGAGAGAGCGAGCGAACGAACAGAAGGAGCGAGGGGAGAAGACGCGCGGAGACGGACGGCTGCGAGGGGCGAGAAGGGCGTTGCAGGAGTCGGCGGTGTATTCGAAGCAACGAAGCGGCCGTCTGTATTTTTATATAAAATACTCGACGCGAGTCTCTTCCCTTGGCAGGCTCGGCTCTTCTCTCGCGCCACCGCCGTCGCCGCCGCAGCAGAGCTGCCCTCCTCCCCCGCGACACACCCCCGCGCACCCCCCGGTGGGCTCCTCTTTCCTCCGGTACGCACGGGGTGCATTCAGGCATTTACATCAAGAGACTGCGCGACGATGATAATTAGTATATAAGAGGGTGGTTGAAACGCGAAACCCCTAGACCACGCTGTACTGACTTCTGTAGACCACTAGAGGGAGATTTACCCTGTCCTGTCCCTCTGCTGACTGACGCTGGTATCCGTCGCGCAGCCACGAGAATAAAAAGACGCGTAGGCCTCGTACGTACGCTCGAAACGTATATACGCGCGCATACACGCTCCCGTCCCGTTTCAAAGCCCAATTATTACAATTTAAGGAAATGCTCGCCTTAAAAACCCCGCCGCGGCTAAACGTGTACCTCGGACGAGGAACGAATTATTCGAAACGGTATTTCTTGTTTAATTTCAATAAGCCTGCCCTCCGCGCGAGACTCGCAGTAATTGTGCCGATGCGTTTTTTAAGATGTTTCAGAGATGCGATTTCGCCGTGAAAAATCGGATTATATGTCTCCGTGATTTTTCTATTTTCGAACGGACCGGACGGCGGCGACTTCGAGCGATTTTTGTCGAAAGACCGGAAGGATCGATATCGTCGCCGTCTTGACGGGCCGTGTTCCTTCGCGGCCGGTCACCGGGAACTTCGCCCGGCCTTCCGCTCCGTCCGGGGAGACTAACGGGAAAATAATACCTCGTTGATTGGCAATTTAGCCTGAGATTGCAGCGGCAAGAAGCTCCTCGAAAGGAGAGCGAAAGAACGAGTCGAGGAAAGAAGAGGAACCGGAGATCGGGACGGTTTCCGGGGCGATCACCATTCCGTTTTTAAACTCTTCTTTCGATTCCCCGAACTCGATTAGGCCGTGTTTTAATTCGCGTTTAACGCTGCCCTTCTTCCGCGCTTCATTTTATTACCCGGCGCCTAATTGCGCTAACGACAACTTTTCGATCGACGCTGTTACGCGATACCGATCGCGAACGGCGTTTTGATCGTCGAAACTTTCCACGGCTTCGTTCGACGTCGCGTAGAAATCTGTTTTCTACCGTCTCGCGACGTCCGACGAAAGACTTATCGGCTCGAGGGGTAGAAATTTAAGAAGGAGAGGGGTTTCGATTCCCAATTGGTTCCGGGGAGAGGGTGGTGTTTCCATTTGTTCCTTGTCGGGCGACAGCGGCCCGAAAATTTTCGGGGCTAATTCACGCGCTTTAATCGCTCGGCTCATTTGACGCGGCGCATGAAAAACGGCTGCCGATAAATTTTGACAGTATTCTGTCCATTGCATTGCAATAATACCGGACCATATATTAGGGTGGTCGCGGGACGATGTCCATCGCGGGCGAGGGGGAGGCGGCCGGCCGTGGGGGGAGGGCGACCGGGGCCGGTGGGGGTGGGCCGCGGGCTTTCGTATAGTTTGCCGGTAACATATTACGAATTAATACCAACTGCTCCGGTGAAATATTACTGCAAAATACTGACCGTTATTTGCGCTCGCGCGTCCGAGCGCGCGCGTGCTACCCCGTTCGCTCGCTCGCTCGCTCGCTCGCGCGCATTCCGCCGCACCGAACGAATTGCCTCGCACTTTCGCATTTTTGTCAGGCCGTCTATATCCCTTCTAGAACTCGTTACGTTTCCTACTACCGCCGTGCGACGCCTTTGTCCCGGGAGCAGAGACACGTCCCTCCAACGCGTCGAAATCGTTTTCGACGAAGAAGCGGTGGAAACGCGTCGGGGGCGGCCCGTTTCCGAGAGGTACGGTTCCGTAGGTCCTGTCAGACACACGCGCGGTAATGATAAAAAGTGCAACGCGGATTTTCATCGCGCGATACATTTTCGATCCTTTAAATATCGGAGGTGCAGGTGCGACTAACGGATTTTGTAACTATGCAATTGATCCTCCTCGAGAACTCGATGAAAAGCGTTCCACACTTTCGTTAATTATTTCCGCGGGAATCCGTACAATGGACATATTTCGTATGTAACGCGATACGTACCGCGCGATGTGTTGCCGATCTTTTGCTTTGTTTCTTGAAAAATGAGCCTGGCGCTCAGGTTCTTCTCGATTAACAAGCACGTTCGCGGAACCGAACGAGCGATATGGTATTGGAACGGCGCATAAATTGACGAAAAATCGANATTCGCGGAAACGAACGAGCGATATGGTATTGGAACGGCGCATAAATTGACGAAAAATCGAAGGCTACTCCAATTAAGAACGTATCCCCCCATCGTCGGGTCTTTGCTCTGTTCCCTGGCAGCGGCGACGCCGCCGCCGCCGCGTCGGCTCTCTCTCCTCGAGATCAAATTCTCCGGGGGCACACCTATACGGGTACGCTAATGACTTTCGATGCGCGTTTAATTGGCGCGGGAAACGAAAAAAGGAGGAGAGGAAAATAAGAAACCGAGGGTAGAGCAGCGTGGCACGGACGGGGCCGAGTTATCGCTTAGGCTTAATCAATCCGCTCGTTACTGGTCGGCCCGCACCCGCGCCCGATTGAATAACTAACGATTTTCACGCGAGTCTCGTTAAAAATGCTTTTACCCTGATCACCGAGCTTTTTTCGGCTCCGTCGTCTCGCCACCCTTTTCCAAGGCGCCTCCCTCCTCCTCGCCTTGCACCACCTTAGAACGCGCGATGTATATAGTCTCTGTCCGAACCTTAGAGCATATACTAGTGACAGAGACATAGTGTGCTTTTTAATTAATATGCTGTAAGGTACGAACGGACTGATGAAAATGACTGAATATTTTCGCTGGCCAATGTCCAGAGCCTCTCTTTTGATTCGGCCGGGACGATTGTATCGGTCGGGATTGAAAAGTTTCCCGTGTGAAAGATCGCCGGTATATTTTATACAATTTCCGACCGCTTCGCGGACCGGGCGTTTTCAATTCTCGCGAATAAAAGTTAATTTATTTAGTTAAATTTATGCATATCGCGAGCCCTTGCTGGCCGGCCGCGGCTCTCCGGGTATTTGAGTAATTAAAGGGGCGGAATATAAAAAATTTGTAGCGAACTTAAATCGGCGCGAATGAATCAGCGATGCATAAATATAAATTACATGTTTGGCGAAATACATACCTAGCTATTACCGTTCGGCCGGGCCGGACCGGGCCGCGGGGTTGCTCCGGCCGCGATATAATTTTAAATTTAATTAAAAATAATGAACCCCATTGTATTCGTAAAACCAGCGCTAAATGATATACCGCCGTAAGTGTATTATGCTCGCGAGCCCATAAATTTTCAAAGACAATTTCCCGAGATTCTTCTCTTCGGCCCCGGGTTATCGATCCCGCGGACATCGAAATCGGCGAACAGAGAGAACGGCAACGTTCGTCGTCGTCCGCGTCGGAAAGTCAGACGAATGTCCCTGATTAATAATCATCGGAGGGCTGTCTCGGCCCGAAGATAAATCATACGACGTATCACGCAATGTACGCGCGCGACGCGCTGATTCATGGATCCCTTCGGATAAAAATTGCACGCTAAATAGAATCAATTTGGAAGGAGGACTCGGGCGGCAGGAAAGGATTGAATCGCGGTCGCATTCCGAGAGGTGCGATCTCAATTGGAGGATCGCGGGGCTGCGTGTCGGGATGCGCCGCGGTAATTATTACTAAACAAACTCATTAAAGCGGGACGATCTGGTCCGGGGTGGAAGCGGCGGCCACGCGTGAAACTTTGATCAGTGCCGCGAATCGAGCCGGCGGGCTACGGGATCAGCGATCCCAGGGATCGGGTAAACGGCGTGGCTGACGTTAAATTACCGCATCGGTAAGCGTGTCATACGCCAATTAAACGACCGCTATTTTCTGCGCCGAAATTGATAATCGCGATTAAAAGCCGAAGGGCCGGTGACACGCGCGCGGGAGAGAGACCCGGCCGCGGCCGCTCCGGGGCAAGATCGGAATTTTACCATTTTTCGACGCGCGTCGCCCGACACCACCAGCCCCGCCGTTTACCCTGGAAAAATACTCGGTTTTCCTTCGCGGCTACCGGATGACAGGGCTTTATAAAATCATCGGCCGTCTTTGCAAACACGCTTTAAACTCGTCCGAAGGGAAGAGGAGAGACCCGACGACCTAACTCGATCTTTTTCTTCGACGAACGGAGGTGGAAGCGGACGCGGGGCGAAACGCGCGCGGGAGGAGGAACGATTCGCAGGTGATTTATTCCGGTTACACCTGATTCCGTTCAGGCGCCATGAATATCTATCCGGCGGGCTGGCTGCCTACCGTCGGTCGCTTCGATTAAGCGAAATTATTAACGCGGCGCTCGATAAACTAATTTTCATTTCTGATATTTTAGCCAATTATGAAATGTAATTATTTTCGCACCGGCCGTCGTTTTAATATCGCGCCACGGTATTGGTGTCACCGACGGCCCCGAACGAACCGGGGTGGCGCGGCTCGTGCCGCTAAATGTGGAATGACAATTTGCGACCGCGTCGGCCCACCTATCTTCTTCCCTAATTCGATTCTTCCATTCTTTCTTTAATCGTTTACCAACCACTTTGTCTCTATTCGTCGTCGCGTCTCTCCGTTCTATATTTCTCGCCGATCGAATATATACCTACGTAAGTTCGCGTCTCGTCTCGTATCGAATCCAATCAACGCGATATAAATGTTAATGCGCGTTTTATACGTGTGTATTTAAATGAGGAAGCGGGATAAGGCGGCCGAGAGAGGAGAGAATGGCGCGTGGAATTGTCGACGCTAACCGGAGATTCATGAATATAATAGGGTCCGTTCGGATTGACCCTCGGTCTCTCTCTCTCTCTCTCTCTCTCTCTCTCTCTCTCTCCCCCCGTGTCGGAATGTTTTTTTATTTCGGAAATCATATCGAAACTCCATACGTTTCGGGACTTTCACAAGCAGCGGACGTTTGCAATGGTAATTCGCGGGACCGTGGAAAAAAAAGTTACGAACGACCGATGGTGAAACGCGTCGGAGGCGGAGGAGGAGGAGGGAGGGAGGGAGGGAGCGGATGCACACGGCCATCGATCAGGAGTCTGTTTACCGATTTTTCCACGGGCGCCATGTGGATATTTGTAATTACAGAACCGAAGCTGCCACCGCGCAGTTTTTATTCGCGATTCGAACGACGATTTTTAATTTCGGGTAATGAAGCGCCGCGCGTTGCCCGCCGCTGTTGATATTCGTTATTAATTTTTAATCGCCGTTCCGCTCCCGGTCCAGATGTCGAATATTGTCTCGCGGTGGAAATTTGCCCCCGGATAAAAAAAACCGAAGGGTCGCCAATTTTTGTCCTGCCCTCCCACCCTCTCTCTCTCTCTCTCTCTCTCACTCGCTCTCTCTCGTTCGAACTTCTGGCGAGCGGTCGCGCGCGCGCGCGCGCTCGTTCCTTTCTTCCCCGCGAGCGGAAACGCGTTTTTCCAGACACTAGATTACACCGGGTAGACACACGAACGGACTCGAGCAATTTGTCGGCGTATCAAAACGAAATCAAGCCGGCAAGATAAACGTTTCGCTGTCGACTCCATGCATATTAATTTTAAGCCACGAAAAACCCAGATGAAAGCTCCCCCGCCACCGTCCGCGGCCGCGTCCCGCTTTTCCAGCGCGCGGACCTCCATTCTCTCTCTCTCTCTCTCTCCCTCGGACGCGTCCGGCTCTATCTAAAACACAAAACAAACCGACGCGATCGGCAAACTCGAAACAATTATTTTTCGATCGTCGGACTTGGCGCGTAAAAACGGCGCGCAATTACGAATTAATGCACCCGAGCGGCGGGCAAAAAAAATACAGACGGCCGGTGATCATCGGCCGAGAACACAGCGCTGTCCGCTTTCCGATTGGAATTTAAAAACAACATTATTCTTTGGAATTAGCGGCCGGTCCGTGATTCGTTGTTCCCGAGTTTCGCGCGGCTGCGTCCGTCCGGCGCCCCTTCATAAATCTTACGACAGATTGTTAAACGCGTAAAAACTGGCAATGAACCGATTTATAATACTTTCCTAATTTATCAGGTATCGCGAGTAGAATTCTGCTTTACGACGTGCGCTAATTCGGATTTCTGCAAAACCTAATTCCGATCGGAGTGTCGAAACACTCACGGATCTTTCGTTGAAAACACAATTTCCTGGAAACTACGCATTATTCATTATGATTTCTTATGTGGTCTATAACAATCGTCCAATCGAGACGGTTTACGCGGTTCAATGTTTGTCAGGCTTGAAAAGCGCGTGAATGAATAGTTTATCAGTGGAGACCGGGTCGAAGAAACGCATGAAAAGCGCGGGGTAAAAATTGCGAGGTTCGTGCGTTGGAATAATATCGATGGTTAACGGCGGTAGAACGCGGTGTAATATAATAAATAAACCGTCGGTCCCTTTATTACGGTGGAAAACAGCTCTCTCTCGAATCCGGCCCACTCGACGAGCTGGCTTTCCTCCAAAGCATCCTCGAGAACCGACTTATTCGAGATTTATAAAAATGAACGAACCTCGATCGCATGTACAATCATTTTCCGATGGCGCCGATTGAAAAAATGAATTCGAAGTTGCGACGTTGAAAATCGTTACGAAAAATATCTGAAGGGGCGGTTTACCGGCGTAGAACAGTCGTCGGCGGGAGTCAAAGGGGGCCGTTGTAAAGCGGCTCTCCCTTATTGCCTCCTCGGCTGAATGACTCGCGGTGACTTTTTCCGGTGCATGCAAAAAATAAGAGAGAGCGTTTTTTTCCTCGAGAGCGGACAATAGAACGGAGGTCATCGGCGAGAAACGCGGGGAGGATGATACGGCCTCCTCCGTCCCGGCGCGCGAGAGGGGTTAGCCGTTCCGCGGAAGACAGGAAGGAAGGAAGGAGGAAGGGAAAGAAGACCGGTTCTGAGAGAAAAGGTGACCGAGAGGGTGCACGAGCGAGCGCGAGAGGCCGGGGGGAGGGGAATCTCGGCTTGAAGTATTTCGCTCTTTGATGTGCGACCTGCCCCAAACTCGGCAGTCCGTGCCACCCTTTCCAAGTGGCTCGGCCGGCTTCAAAGAAAGTGCCTTGGGACCGCCCGCTGCACCCCGTTCACCCACCCTCGTCCCTACGACGAAACCCTGCGAAAGCCCCGGCCGGTATTCCGTATTATACCGCCGCAGCCGGCTAACTTTCTTTCCAGAGAGAGAGAGACTCTCTCCTCCTTCCAGCCGCGCGGACGTTTGCCCCGGAAAAGGGGGAACGCGCCCGGGGAGAAAAATCCGACCTAACTTCTCCGCGAGAATCGAGAAATTCCCGCGAATCATTTCCCCGATCGTCCCTTCGGCTCCTGCCACCCCCACGGATTTCGTCGCGTCCGCGGAATAGCCGCGGCGCGAGATCGTTCCGGCGGATGGTGGACGATTTCTTAAACGCGTCGTTTCCCGCCAAATACGTCGTTTGAACAACGGGGTTAAACTTTTCCACCGGGGGAGAGAGCGTGTATCTCGGGCCCCGGGAACGAGGCGGTGATATCGTTTATCCGTTGTTTCCTACGGAAAAACAGCGACGAGTCATCAAGGATCCGTTTTACGAACTAAACTTCGTTCCTCCGCCCGTTCACGACCGCTTTTCCTCGCGTAATAAGCGCCCGAGATGAGCCCAGCGAGAACGCCTCCCCGGCGAAGGATCGGGGGAAAAGTTAAGCGGAAAATTCAACCTATCGAATAGTTCGTCTTACGTACCGACCCTGGACTCACGCGTCTCTCCACTCGAAACGCTTCTCCCACGTAGCCTTGAACATTAAAAAATAAAGAGGGACGGCTTAAGGTGACGTCCAGATTGAATTTTCCAACGGACCAGTTATGGCGATCAAACTTCGGGCTATGAAACGAGTAACTCAGTTAAGGGTTAAAATGTGATTTGAATTTAGGACAAAAATCGAGTGTCTCTATGAAAGCGGAGGTAGCGGACGGGGAACGGGGTCGGTCGATATTATTCGAGGCTCGACCTCTTCGTCCAGGGACAACTGATTTCGCTCCAATAACATTATATCTATTAGCAGCCACTCAATACTATTAATAATTAATCATCAGCTAATATTCCGCATTTGGCTACGCGCATTTCGCCCGGCTAGAATCCCTCCACCCTCCTCTCGCTCGTACGGTTCCAACCTTCGCCCTCGTCTCGCTCCCTCCGATTCGAAGCGGCGGCGTCGGCCGTCCCTACCGCCGTTTTCCGCGTTCCCGACCCTCTCCCCCCGGTCCCGTTCGGCCCTCGGGATGATCTAGGATCACCGGATGCGTGGAATGCCTCGAAAATATCTATCCTCTTGATAAAGCACGGCCTGCAGCTACGTCCAGCTTCGCCCCCCGTTCCGATATATACGTTTACAGTTCATAAATCTTGAGCCGATTCCCGAAAAATCCGAATCCGGTAATCGTCGGCTAACTATCTCGATCGACGTCATTAAACGAATCGCGAATCGCGCTCGGAACGAAAGAGCGCCTGACGAATATTTGGATAAAATACCTGTCGATCGAATCAATTACGTCGTAACGACGGTCCTCGTGTGTTTCGCAACGTTTACGAGAACTATAGCGCGTGTCGGAGGCGATCGAAGGTGCGTGCCCGATGACAGCGTTCTGTCTCGCGAGCGGCAACGAACCTGAAGGCGGTGTTTTGGCATCGCCGAAATCGCTGGCGCTCGGCCAGCTCGACGACATTTCCTGCATAATTCATCGCGAGCCTTCTGCGAATACGCGATCACGTACGTAACGACATTAATCGGCGCTCGTCCATCTACAACAATGACTGCAAAAACTATTTAACCCTTCCCGTGTTTAATTCCATCCCTGCGAACGTGATAAACGAAGTTAAACGACTGCGGCGGAACGAGTTGAACGGCAGGAGTTTTAAGAAACCCGTTCGCCCGATCTTTGTTCCCCCTCTCGTCCCGGTTGCAACGCGTACCGATTCGCGGCGACTGCCGATCGTTCGACAGATATTATCGCGCCTGGACAAGCCGACGCGCGAACTTCCGACCGGGAAAGGGAAAAAAGTTTTCAGTCGGTTCGACGCGGCAAGCGGGTAGAATCGAAAATTGTGCAACGCGCCGGAGGGATGACCGGGAAGAGCCAGGGGGAGCGAAGGGGAAGCGGAGGGAGGGGGGGCGGGCGCTAGCTCCATATATATTCACGGGGAAAACACCTGTGGCTCCCGCTCGTTAGATTCGCGCGACTTTTCCAAAGATAGTAAGAGCGCCGTCCCGTTCCCGCCCCCGCGATCTCCACCGTCGGCGGGGGTCTACCTGTCGCGTCGCGACGTCGGCGTCGTCTCCCTCGGCTCGTAAATTCCTACGCTCGAAAATAGACGGCTGGATTTCTATAACCGGACCGTCCCGCGAGAATAGAGATAGACCCGCGAATTTCGCCTAATTTTAGGCGAACGCGACGAACCCCCGCCCGCCCGTTATAAGTAGTATCCCACATCCTTATATCGCGGTCCCGTTGAATTATTCGAGCCCGCTTTACATATTAGTAGGTAGCTGGGATTAACGGTGCCGGCAAGACGGAATAAAGGCGTAGCAGCCGTAATTAAGCGTTGCGAGGGGATCGATACCGCGAATAGAATCGATAAGGACTCGGCGTTTATACTCGAGAATTCTAGACTCAATTCGCCTGTCCTCTATGATTATTTCAACGAAAGGGTCGGCGGTGAATTAACATACGCCGTAACGTGCGCCATTCGATATTTCTAACCTACGTAGAAACCTGGCGGAAGTGAATTCTTCCGGAATATTGCGAAACGTAGTCAGATCTCGAAGGGTGACCGAACGGTTCTGAAAGAAGCCGGGTAAAAATGTGGGACGGGG